>CACRXP010000014.1:906945-951885 GCA_902702965.1 Spirometra erinaceieuropaei
ACACTTCGGGCTTGGGTATGGCTGGCAGACGACGGCTACTAAGCCAGAAATGGCCATTCCAGTCTCCCTTGCCTTTGTCGGTAATAGCATTCTGCCTATATATCATGCGCCGCTGTGCGGCTGCTGGTTGGGCTCGAGAGAGTGTCTATAAGGCACAACGGAACGAGTGAGTTCTGTATGATCCATCGGTTATCGCCCCCTAACACTGTATATTCCCGATCGAAAACCGACTGGGCAACGGGCTCGTGGCCCGGTGGGTAGAGGCGTGGACTTCTAAACCAACAGGTCGCGAGTTCGTGGCTAGGATGTTGCACACTTCGGGCTTGGGTATGGCTGGCTGATGACGGCTAATAAGCCAGAAATGGCCATTCCAGTCTCCCTTGCCTTTGTCGGTAATAGCATTCTGCCTATATATTGTGCGCCGCTCTGCGGCTGCTGGTTGGGCTCGAGACAGAGTCCATAAGGCACAACGGAACGAGTGAGTTCTGTATGAACCATCGGTGAGCGCCCCATGACACTATATCTTCCGGATCGAAAAGCGACATTGCAACGTGCTTGTGGCCCGGTGGGTAGAGGCGTGGTCTTCTAAACCAACAGGTCGCGAGTTCGAGGTTCGGGTGTTGCACACTTCGGGCATGGGTATGGCTGGCTGACGACGGCTACTAAGCCAGAAATGGCCATTCCAGTCTCCCTTGCCTTTGTCGGTAATAGCATTCTGCCTATATATCATGTGCAGCTGTGCGGCTGCTGGTTGTGCCCGAGAGAGTGTCCATAAGGCACAACGGAACGAGTGAGTTCTGTATGAACCATCGGTAAGCGCCCCCTAACACTGTATATTCCCGATCGAAAACCGACTGGGCAACGGGCTCGTGGCCCGGTGTGTGGATTCTTGGACTTCTAAACCTACAGGTCGCGAGTTAGAGGCTCGGGTGTTGCAAATTTCGGGCTTGGCTGCGGCTGGCTGATGACGGCTACTAAGCCAGACATGGTCATTCCAGTCTCCCTTGACTTTGTCGGTAATAGCATTCTGCCTATATATCATGCGCCGCTGTGCGGCTGCTGGTTGGGCTCGAGACAGAGTCCATAAGGCACAAAGGAACGAGTGAGTTCTGTATGAACCATCGGTGAGCGACCCCTAATACTGTATATTCCACATCGAAAACCGACAGGGCAACGGGCTCTTGGCCCGTTGGGTAGAGCCGTGGACTTCTAAACCAACAGGTCGCGAGTTCGAGGCTCGCGTTTTCCACACTTTGGGCTTGGGTATGGCTGCCTGACGATGGCTACTAAGCCAGAAATTGCCATTCCATTTTCACTTGCCTTTGTCGGTAATAGCATTCTGCCTATATATCATGTGCCGCTTTGCGGCTGCTGGTTGTGTTCGAGAGAGAGTCCATAAGGCACAACGGAACGAGTGAGTTCTGTATGAACCATCGGTGTGCGCCCCCTAACACTGTATATTCCCGATCGAAAACCGACAGGGCAAAGGGCTCGTGGCCAGGTGGCTAAAGGCGCTGACTCCTAAACCAACAGTTCGCGAGTTCGAGGCTCGGGTGTTGCACACTTCGGGCTTGGGTATGGCTGGCTGACGACGGCTAATAAGCCAGAAATGGCCATTCCAGTCTCCCTTGCCTTTGTCGGTAATAGCATTCTGCCTATATATCGTGCGCCGCTGTGCGGCTGCCGGATGGGCTCGAGAGAGTGTCCATATGGCACAACGGATCGCGTGAGTTCTGTATGAACCATCGGTATGCGCCCCGTAACACTGTATATTCCCAATCGAAAACCGACTGGGCAACGGGCTCGAGGCCCGGTGGGTGGATTCGTGGACTTCTAAACCAACAGGTCGCGAGTTAGAGGCTCGGGTGTAGCACACTTCGGGCTTGGTTTTGGCTGGCTGACGACGGCTACTAAGCCAGACATGGTCATTCCAGTCTCCCTTGCCTTTGTCGGTAATAGCATTCTGCCTATATATCATGCGCCGCTGTGCGGCTGCTGGTTGGGCTCGAGACAGAGTCCATAAGGCACAACGGAACGAGTGAGTTCTGTATGAACCATCGGTGAGCGCCCCATGCCACTATATATTCCTGATCGAAAAGTGACATTGCAACGTGCTTGTGGCCCGGTTTGTAGGGGTGTGTACGTCTAAACCAAGAGATCGCGAGTTCGAGGCTCGGTTGTTGCACACTTCGGGCTTGGGTATGGCTGGCTGACGACGGCTACTAAGCCAGAAATGGCCATTCCAGTCTCCCTTGCCTTTGTCGGTAATAGCATTCTGCCTATATATCATGTGCAGCTGTGCGGCTGCTGGTTGTGCTCGAGAGAGTGTCCATAAGGCACAACGGAACGAGTGAGTTCTGTATGAACCATCGGTGAGCGCCCCCTAACACTGTATATTCCCGATCGAAAACCGACAGGGCAACGGTCTGTTGGCCCGGTGGGTAGAGCCGTGGACTTCTAAACCAACAGGTCGCGAGTTCGAATCTCGGTTGTTGCACATTTCGGGCTTGGGTATGGCTGGCTGACTACGGCCAATAAGCCAGAAATGGCCATTCCAGTCTCCCTTGCCATTGTCGAACATAGCATTCTGCCTATATATCATGCGCCGCTGTGCGGCTGCTGGTTGGGCTCGAGAGAGAGTCCATATGGCACAACGGAACGAGTGAGTTCTGTATGAACTATCGGTTCACGTCCCCTAACACTGTATATTCCTTATCGAAAACCGCAGGGCAACGGTCTGTTGGCCCGGTGGGTAGAGGCGTGGACTTCTAAACCAACAGGTCGCGAGTTCGAAGCTCGGTTGTTGCACATTTCGGGCTTGGCTGCGGCTGGCTGATGACGGCCAATAAGCCAGAAATGGCCATTCCAGTCTCCCTTGCCTTTGTCGGTAATAGCATTTTGCCTATATATCATGCGCCGCTGTGCGGCTGCTGGTTGGGCTCGAGAGAGAGTCCATAAGGCACAACGGAACGAGTGATTTCTGTATGAACCATCGGTGAGCGCCCCCTAACACTGTATATTCCCCATCGAAAACCGACAGGGCAACGGGCTCGTGGCCCGGTGGTTAGAGGCGTGGACTTCTAAACCAACAGTTCGCGAGTTCGAGGATCGGGTGTTGCACACTTCGGGCTTGGGTATGGCTGGCAGACGACGGCTACTAAGCCAGAAATGGCCATTCCAGTCTCCCTAGCCTTTGTCGGTAATAGCATTCTGCCTATATATCATGCGCCGCTGTGCGGCTGCTGGTTGGGCTCGAGAGAGAGTCCATAAGGCACAACGGATCGAGTGAGTTCTGTATGAACCATCGGTAAGCGCCCCCTAACACTGTATATTCCCGATCGAAAACCGATTGGGCAACGGGCTCGAGGCCCGGTGGGTGTATTCGTGGACTTCTAAACCAACAGCTCGCGAGTTAGAGGCTCGGGTGTTGCACACTTCGGGCTTGGTTTTGGCTGGCTGACGACGGCTACTAAGCCAGACATGGTCATTCCAGTCTCCCTTGACTTTGTCGGTAATAGCATTCTGCCTATATATCATGCGCCGCTGTGCGGCTGCTGGTTGGGCTCGAGACAGAGTCCATAAGGCACAAAGGAACGAGTGAGTTCTGTATGAACCATCGGTGAGCGACCCCTAATACTGTATATTCCACATCGAAAACCGACAGGGCATCGGGCTCTTGGCCCGTTGGGTAGAGCCGTGGACTTCTAAACCAACAGGTCGCGAGTTCGAGGCTCGCGTTTTCCACACTTTGGGCTTGGGTATGGCTGCCTGACGATGGCTACTAAGCCAGACATGGTCATTCCAGTCTCCCTTGCCTTTGTCGGTAATAGCATTCTGCCTATATATCATGCGCCGCTGTGCGGCTGCTGGTTGGGCTCGAGACAGAGTCCATAAGGCACAAAGGAAGGAGTGAGTTCTGTATGAAACATCGGTGAGCGACCCCTAATACTGTATATTCCACATTGAAAAGTGACATTGCAACGTGCTTGTGGCAGGGTTTGTAGGGGTGTGTACGTCTAAACCAAGAGATCTTGAGTTCGAGGCTCGGTTGTTGCGCACTTCGGGCTTGGGTATGGCTGGCTGACGACGGCTACTAAGCCAGAAATGGCCATTCCAATTTCCCTTGCCTTTGTCGGTAATAGCATTCTGCCTATATATCATGTGCCGCTTGTGCGGCTGCTGGTTGTGTTCGAGAGAGAGTCCATAAGGCACAACGGAACGAGTGATTTCTGTATGATCCATCGGTGTGCGCCCCCTAACACTGTATATTCCCAATCGAAAACCGACTGGGCAACGGGCTCGAGGCCCGGTGGGTGGATTCGTGGACTTCTAAACCAACAGGTCGCGAGTTAGAGGCTCGGGTGTTGCACACTTCGGGCTTGGTTTTGGCTGGCTGACGACGGCTACTAAGCCAGACATGGTCATTCCAGTCTCCCTTGCCTTTGTCGGTAATAGCATTCTGCCTATATATCATGCGCCGCTGTGCGGCTGCTGGTTGGGCTCGAGACAGATTCCATAAGGCACAACGGAACGAGTGAGTTCTGTATGAACCATCGGTGAGCGCCCCATGCCACTATATATTCCTGATCGAAAAATGACATTGCAACGTGCTTGTGGCCCGGTTTGTAGGGGTTTGTACGCCTAAACCAAGAGATCGCGAGTTCGAGGCTCGGTTGTTGCACACTTCGGGCTTGGTTATGGCTGGCTGACGACGGCTACTAAGCCAGAAATGGCCATTCCAGTCTCCCTTGCCTTTGTCGGTAATAGCATTCTGCCTATATATCATGTGCAGCTGTGCGGCTGCTGGTTGTGCCCGAGAGAGTGTCCATAAGGCACAACGGAACGAGTGAGTTCTGTATGAACCATCGGTGAGCGCCCCCTAACACTGTATATTCCCGATCGAAAACCGACAGGGCAACGGTCTGTTGGCCCGGTGGGTAGACGCGTGGACTTCTAAACCTACAGGTCGCGAGTTCGAATCTCGGTTGTTGCACATTTCGGGCTTGGGTATGGCTGGCTGACTACGGCCAATAAGCCAGAAATGGCCATTCCAGTCTCCCTTGCCATTGTCGAACATAGCATTCTGCCTATATATCATGCGCCGCTGTGCGGCTGCTGGTTGGGCTCGAGACAGAGTCCATAAGGCACAAAGGAACGAGTGAGTTCTGTATGAACCATCGGTGAGCGACCCCTAATACTGTATATTCCACTTCGAAAACCGACAGGGCAACGGGCTCTTGGCCCGTTGGGTAGAGCCGTGGACTTCTAAACCAACAGGTCGCGAGTTCGAGGCTCGCGTTTTCCACACTTTGGGCTTGGGTATGGCTGCCTGACGATGGCTACTAAGCCAGAAATGGCCATTCCAGTTTCCCTTGCCTTTGTCGGTAATAGCATTCTGCCTATATATCATGTGCCGCTGTGCGGCTGCTACTTGTGTTCGAGATAGAGTCCATAAGGCACAACGGAACGTGTGAGTTCTGTATGAACCATCGGTAATCGACCCCTAATACTGTATATTCCACATCGAAAACCGACAGGGCAACGGGCTCTTGGCCCGTTGGGAAGAGCCGTGGACTTCTAAACCAACAGGTCGCGAGTTCGAGGCTCGCGTTTTCCACACTTTCGGCTTGGGTATGGCTGCCTGACGATGGCTACTAAGCCAGAAATGGCCATTCCAGTTTCCCTTGCCTTTGTCGGTAATAGCATTCTGCCTATATATCATGCGCCGCTGTGCGGCTGCTGGTTGGGCTCGAGAGAGGGTCCATAAGGCACAACGGAACGAGTGAGTTCTGTATGAACCATCGGTGAGCGCCCCATGCCACTATATATTCCTGATCGAAAAGTGACATTGCAACGTGCTTGTGGCCCGGTTTGTAGGGGTGTGTACGTCTAAACCAAGAGATCGCGAGTTCGAGGCTCGGTTGTTGCACACTTCGGGCTTGGGTATGGCTGCCTGACGACGGCTACTAAGCCAGAAATGGCCATTCCAGTCTCCCTTGCCTTTGTCGGTAATAGCATTCTGCCTATATATCATATGCAGCTGTGCGGCTGCTGGTTGTGCTCGAGAGAGTGTCAATAAGGCACAACGGAACGAGTGAGTTCTGTATGAACCATCGGTGAGCGCCCCCTAACACTGTATATTCCCGATCGAAAACCGACAGTGCAACGGTCTGTTGGCCCGGTGGGTAGACGCGTGGACTTCAAAACCAACAGGTCGCGAGTTCGAATCTCGGTTGTTGCACATTTCGGGCTTGGGTATGGCTGGCTGACTACGGCCAATCAGCCAGAAATGGCCATTCCAGTCTCCCTTGCCATTGTCGAACATAGCATTCTGCCTATATATCATGCGCCGCTGTGCGGCTGCTGGTTGGGCTCGAGAGAGTGTCCATATGGCACAACGGAACGAGTGAGTTCTGTATGAACTATCGGTTCACGTCCCCTAACACTGTATATTCCTTATCGAAAACCGCAGGGCAACGGTCTGTTGGCCCGGTGGGTAGAGGCGTGGACTTCTAAACCAACAGGTCGCGAGTTCGAAGCTCCGTTGTTGCACATTTCGGGCTTGGCTGCGGCTGGCTGATGACGGCCAATAAGCCAGAAATGGCCATTCCAGTCTCCCTTGCCTTTGTCGGTAATAGCATTCTGCCTATATATCATGCGCCGCTGTGCGGCTGCTGGTTGGGCTCGAGAGAGAGTCCATAAGGCACAACGGAACGAGTGATTTCTGTATGAACCATCGGTGAGCGCCCCCTAACACTGTATATTCCCCATCGAAAACCGACAGGGCAACGGGCTCGTGGCCCGGTGGTTAGAGGCGTGGACTTCTAAACCAACAGTTCGCGAGTTCGAGGATCGGGTGTTGCACACTTCGGGCTTGGGTATGGCTGGCAGACGACGGCTACTAAGCCAGAAATGGCCATTCCAGTCTCCCTTGCATTTGTCGGTAATAGCATTCTGCCTATATATCATGCGCCGCTGTGCGGCTGCTGGTTGGGCTCGAGAGAGAGTCCATAAGGCACAACGGATCGAGTGAGTTCTGTATGAACCATCGGTAAGCGCCCCCTAACACTGTATATTCCCGATCGAAAACCGACTGGGCAACGGGCTCGAGGCCCGGTGCGTGGATTCGTGGACTTCTAAACCAACAGGTCGCGAGTTCGAGGCTCGCGTTTTCCACACTTTTGGCTTGGGTATGGCTGCCTGACGATGGCTACTAAGCCAGAAATGGCCATTCCAGGTTCCCTTGCCTTTGTCGGTAATAGCATTCTGCCTATATATCATGCGCCGCTGTGCGACTGCTGGTTGTGTTCGAGAGAGAGTCCATAAGGCACAACGGAACGAGTGAGTTCTGTATGAACCATCGGTAATCGACCCCTAATACTGTATATTCCCCATAAAAAACCGACAGGGCAACGGGCTCTTGGCCCGTTGGGTAGAGCCGTGGACTTCTAAACCAACAGGTCGCGAGTTCGAGGCTCGCGTTTTCCACACTTTGGGCTTCGGTATGGCTGCCTGACGATGGCTACTAAGCCAGAAATGGCCATTCCAGTTTCCCTTGCCTTTGTCGGTAATAGCATTCTGCCTATATATCATGCGCCGCTGTGCGGCTGCTGGTTGGGCTCGAGAGAAAGTCCATAAGGCACAACGGAACGAGTGAGTTCTGTATGAACCATCGGTGTGCGCCCCCTAACACTGTATATTCCCGATCGAAAACCGACAGGGCAAAGGGCTCGTGGCCAGGTGGGTAGAGGCGCTGACTCCTAAACCAACAGTTCGCGAGTTCGAGGCTCGGGTGTTGCACACTTCGGGCTTGGGTATGGCTGGCTGACGACGGCTAATAAGCCGGAAATGGCCATTCCAGTCTCCCTTGACTTTGTCGGTAATAGCATTCTGCCTATATATCGTGCGCCGCTGTGCGGCTGCCGGATGGGCTCGAGAGAGTGTCCATATGGCACAACGGATCGAGTGAGTTCTGTATGAACCATCGGTAAGCGCCCCGTAACGCTGTATATTCCCAATCGAAAACCGACTGGGCAACGGACTCGAGGTCCGTTGGGTGGATTCGTGGACTTCTAAACCAACAGGTCGCGAGTTAGAGGCTCGGGTGTTGCACACTTCGGGCTTGGTTTTGGCTGGCTGACGACGGCTACTAAGCCAGACATGGTCATTCCAGTCTCCCTTGCCTTTGTCGGTAATAGCATTCTGCCTATATATCATGCGCCGCTGTGCGGCTGCTGGTTGGGCTCGAGACAGAATCCATAAGGCACAACGGAACGAGTGAGTTCTGTATGAACCATCGGTGAGCGCCCCATGCCACTATATATTCCTGATCGAAAAGTGACATTGCAACTTGCTTGTGGCCCGGTTTGTAGGGGTGTGTACGTCTAAACCAAGAGATCGCGAGTTCGAGGCTCGGTTGTTGCACACTTCGGGCTTGGGTATGGCTGGCTGACGACGGCTACTAAGCCAGAAATGGCCATTCCATTCTCCCTTGCCTTTGTCGGTAATAGCATTCTGCCTATATATCATGTGCAGCTGTGCGGCTGCTGGTTGTGCTCGAGAGAGTGTCCATAAGGCACAACGGAACGAGTGAGTTCTGTATGAACTATCGGTTCACGTCCCATAACACTGTATATTCCTTATCGAAAACCGCAGGGCAACGGTCTGTTGGCCCGGTGGGTAGAGGCGTGGACTTCTAAACCAACGGTTCTCGAGTTCGAAGCTCGGTTGTTGCACATTTCGGGCTTGGCTGCGGCTGGCTGATGACGGCCAATAAGCCAGAAATGGCCATTCCAGTCTCCCTTGCCTTTGTCGGTAATAGCATTCTGCCTATATATCATGCGCCGCTGTGCGGCTGCTGGTTGGGCTCGAGAGAGAGTCCATAAGGCACAACGGAACGAGTGATTTCTGTATGAACCATCGGTGAGCGCCACCTAACACTGTATATTCCCCATTGAAAACCGACAGGGCAACGGGCTCGTGGCCCGGTGGTTAGAGGCGTGTACATCTAAACCAACAGTTCGCGAGTTCGAGGATCGGGTGTTGCACACTTCGGGCTTGAGTATGGCTGGCAGACTACGGCTACTAAGCCAGAAATGGCCATTCCAGTCTCTTTTGACTTTGTCGGTAATAGCATTCTGCCTATATATCATGCGCCGCTGTGCGGCTGCTGGTTGGGCTCGAGAGAGAGTCCATAAGGCACAACGGAACGAGTGAGTTCTGTATGAACCATCGGTTTGCGCCCCCTAACACTGTATATTCCCCATCGAAAACCGACAGGGCAACGGGATCGTGGCCCGGTGGGTAGAGGCGTGGACTTCTAAACCAACAGGTCGCGTGTTCGAGGCTCGTGTGCTGCACACTTCGGGCTTGGATATGGCTGGCTGACGACGGCTACTAAGCCAGAAATGGCCATTCCATTCTCCCTTGCCTTTGTCGGTAATAGCATTCTGCCTATATATTGTGCGCCGCTGTGCGGCTGCTGGTTGCGCTCGAGACAGAGTCCATAAGGCACAACGGAACGAGTGAGTTCTGTATGAACCATCGGTGAGCGCCCCTTGACACTATATATTCCTGATCGAAAAGTGACATTGCAACGTGCTTGTGGCCCGGTTTGTAGGGGTATGTACGTCTAAACCAAGAGATCGCGAGTTCGAGGCTCGGTTGTTGCACACTTCGGGCTTGGGTATGGCTGGCTGACGACGGCTACTAAGCCAGAAATGGCCATTCCAGTCTCCCTTGCCTTTGTCGATAATAGCATTCTGCCTATATATCATATGCGGCTGTGCGGCTGCTGGTTGTGCTCGAGAGAGTGTCCATAAGGCACAACGGAACGAGTGAGTTCTGTATGAACCATCGGTAATCGACCCCTAATACTGTATATTCCACATCGATAACCGACAGGGCAACGGGCTCTTGGCCCGTTGGGAAGAGCCGTGGACTTCTAAACCAACAGGTCGCGAGTTCGAGGCTCGCGTTTTCCACACTTTGGGCTTGGGTATGGCTGCCTGACGATGGCTACTAAGCCAGAAATGGCCATTCCAGTTTCCCTTGCCTTTGTCGGTAATAGCATTCTGCCTATATATCATGCGCCGCTGTGCGGCTGCTGGTTGGGCTCGAGACACAGTCCATAAGGCACAACGGAACGTGTGAGTTCTGTATGAACCATCGGTAATCGACCCCTAATACTGTATATTCCACATCGAAAACCGACAGGGCAACGGGCTCTTGGCCCGTTGGGTAGAGCCGTGTACTTCTAAACCAACAGGTCGCGAGTTCGAGGCTCGGTTGTTGCACACTTCGGGCTTGGGTATGGCTGGCTGACGACGGCTACTAAGCCAGAAATGGCCATTCCAGTCTCCCTTGCCTTTGTCGGTAATAGCATTCTGCCTATATATCATATGCAGCTGTGCGGCTGCTGGTTGTGCTCGAGAGAGTGTCCATAAGGCACAACGGAACGAGTGAGTTCTGTATGAACCATCGGTGAGCGCCCCCTAACACTGTATATTCCCGATCGAAAACCGACAGGGCAACGGTCTGTTGGCCCGGTGCGTAGACGCGTGGACTTCTAAACCAACAGGTCGCGAGTTCGAATCTCGGTTGTTGCACATTTCGGGTCTTGCTGCGGCTGGCTGATGACGGCCAATAAGCCAGAAATGGCCATTCCAGTCTCCCTTGCCATTGTCGAACATAGCATTCTGCCTATATATCATGCGCCGCTGTGCGGCTGCTGGTTGGGCTCGAGACAGAGTCCATAAGGCACAACGGATCGAGTGAGTTCTGTATGAACCATCGGTAAGCGCCCCCTAACACTGTATATTCCCGATCGAAAACCGACTGGGCAACGGGCTCGAGGCCCGGTGGGTGGATTCGTTGACTTCTAAACCAACAGGTCGCGAGTTAGAGGCTCGGGTGTTGCACACTTCGGGCTTGGTTTTGGCTGGCTGACGACGGCTACTAAGCCAGACATGGTCATTCCAGTCTCCCTTGCCTTTGTCGGTAATAGCATTCTGCCTATATATCATGCGCCGCTGTGCGGCTGCTGGTTGGGCTCGAGACAGAGTCCATAAGGCACAAAGGAACGAGTGAGTTCTGTATGAACCATCGGTGAGCGACCCCTAATACTGTATATTCCACTTCGAAAACCGACAGGGCAACGGGCTCTTGGCCCGTTGGGTAGAGCCGTGGACTTCTAAACCAACAGGTCGCGAGTTCGAGGCTCGCGTTTTCCACACTTTGGGCTTGGGTATGGCTGCCTGACGATGGCTACTAAGCCAGAAATGGCCATTCCAGTTTCCCTTGCCTTTGTAGGTAATAGCATTCTGCCTATATATCATGTGCCGCTGTGCGGCTGCTTGTTGTGTTCGAGAGAGAGTCCATAAGGCACAACGGTACGTGTGAGTTCTGTATGAACCATCGGTAATCGACCCTTAATACTGTATATTCCACATCGAAAACCGACAGGGCAACGGGCTCTTGGCCCGTTGGGTAGAGCCGTGGACTTCTAAACCAACAGGTCGCGAGTTCGAGGCTCGCGTTTTCCACACTTTGGGCTTGGGTATGGCTGCCTGACGATGGCTACTAAGCCAGAAATGGCCATTCCAGTTTCCCTTGCCTTTGTCGGTAATAGCATTCTGCCTATATATCATGCGCCGCTGTGCGGCTGCTGGTTGGGCTCGAGAGAAAGTCCATAAGGCACAACGGAACGAGTGAGTTCTGTATGAACCATCGGTGTGCGCCCCCTAACATTGTATATTCCCGATCGAAAACCGACAGGGCAAAGGGCTCGTGGCCAGGTGGGTAGAAGCGCTGACTCCTAAACCAACAGTTCGCGAGTTCGAGGCTCGGGTGTTGCACACTTCGGGCTTGGGTATGGCTGGCTGACGACGGCTAATAAGCCGGAAATGTCCATTCCAGTCTCCCTTGACTTTGTCGGTAATAGCATTCTGCCTATATATCGTGCGCCGCTGTGCGGCTGCCGGATGGGCTCGAGAGAGTGTCCATATGGCACAACGGATCGAGTGAGTTCTGTATGAACCATCGGTAAGCGCCCCGTAACACTGTATATTCCCGATCGAAAACCGACTGGGCAACGGGCTCGAGGCCCGGTGGGTGGATTCGTGGACTTCTAAACCAACAGGTCGCGAGTTAGAGGCTCGGGTGTTGCACACTTCGGGCTTGGTTTTGGCTGGCTGACGACGGCTACTAAGCCAGACATGGTCATTCCAGTCTCCCTTGCCTTTGTCGGTAATAGCATTCTGCCTATATATCATGCGCAGCTGTGCGGCTGCTGGTTGGGCTCGAGACAGAGTCCATAAGGCACAACGGAACGAGTGAGTTCTGTATGAACCATCGGTGAGCGCCCCATGCCACTATATATTCCTGATCGAAAAGTGACATTGCAACGTGCTTGTGGCCCGGTTTGTAGGGGTGTGTACGTCTAAACCAAGAGATCGCGAGTTCGAGGCTCGGTTGTTGCACACTTCGGGCTTGGGTATGGCTGGCTGACGACGGCTTCTATGCCAGAAATGGCCATTCCAGTCTTCCTTGCCTTTGTCGGTAATAGCATTCTGCCTATATATCATGTGCAGCTGTGCGGCTGCTGGTTGTGCTCGAGAGAGTGTCCATAAGGCACAACGGAACGAGTGAGTTCTGTATGAACCATCGGTGAGCGCCCCCTAACACTGTATATTCCCGATCGAAAACCGACAGGGCAACGGTCTGTTGGCCCGGTGGGAATAGCCGTGGACTTCTAAACCAACAGGTCGCGAGTTCGAATCTCGGTTGTTGCACATTTCGGGCTTGGGTATGGCTGGCTGACTACGGCCTATAAGCCAGAAATGGCCATTCCAGTCTCCCTTGCCATTGTCGAACATAGCATTCTGCCTATATATCATGCGCCGCTGTGCGGCTGCTGGTTGGGCTCGAGAGAGAGTCCATATGGCACAACGGAACGAGTGAGTTCTGTATGAACTATCGGTTCACGTCCCATAACACTGTATATTCCTTATCGAAAACCGCAGGGCAACGGTCTGTTGGCCCGGTGGGTAGAGGCGTGGACTTCTAAACCAACGGTTCTCGACTTCGAAGCTCGGTTGTTGCACATTTCGGGCTTGGCTGCGGCTGGCTGATGACGGCCAATAAGCCAGAAATGGCCATTCCAGTCTCCCTTGCCTTTGTCGGTAATAGCATTCTGCCTATATATCATGCGCCGCTGTGCGGCTGCTGGTTGGGCTCGAGAGAGAGTCCATAAGGCACAACGGAACGAGTGATTTCTGTATGAACCATCGGTGAGCGCCCCCTAACACTGTATATTCCCCATCGAAAACCGACAGGGCAACGGGCTCGTGGCCCGGTGGTTAGAGGCGTGGACATCTAAACCAACAGTTCGCGAGTTCGAGGATCGGGTGTTGCACACTTCGGGCTTGGGTATGGCTGGCAGACGACGGCTACTAAGCCAGAAATGGCCATTCCAGTCTCCCTTGCCTTTGTCGGTAATAGCATTCTGCCTATATATCATGCGCCGCTGTGCGGCTGCTGGTTGGGCTCGAGAGAGAGTCCATAAGGCACAACGGAACGAGTGAGTTCTGTATGAACCATCGGTGAGCGCCCCCTAACACTGTATATTCCCCATCGAAAACCGACAGGGCAACGGGATCGTGGCCCGGTGGGTAGAGGCGTGGACTTCTAAACCAACAGGTCGCGTGTTCGAGGCTCGTGTGCTGCACACTTCGGGCTTGGATATGGCTGGCTGACGACGGCTACTAAGCCGGAAATGGCCATTTCAGTCTCCCTTGACTTTGTCGGTAATTGCATTCTGCCTATGTATCGTGCGCCGCTGTGCGGCTGCCGGTTGGGCTCGAGAGAGTGTCCATAAGGCACAACGGATCGAGTGAGTTCTGTATGAACCATCGGTAAGCGCCCCCTAACACTGTATATTCCCGATCGAAAACCGACTGGGCAACGGGCTCGAGGCCCGGTGGGTGGATTCGTGGACTTCTAAACCAACAGGTCGCGAGTTAGAGGCTCGGGTGTTGCACACTTCGGGCTTGGGTTTGGTTGGCTGACGACGGCTATTAAGCCGGAAATGGCCATTCCGATCTCCCTTGTCTTTGTCGGTAATAGCATATATATATATCAAGTGAATAATTTCAGATATTACTCAGTGCATTAATTGCAGTTTAATCTCCGGTCATGCCTTTTTGTTGTCGGAACCGTAATTTCAATGAACATTCGTGTCCAAGTCAATCAACTTTTGTGGACTAACCTCATAAAGCCTCCTCTGCTATCAAGTAGTACTACGAGTAGTATGTATTACATATGGTAAATGTATTATACCGTACTCCCGACATATATACTTGTTTAAATCCCAGATACGCGTTTCGCCGTATTCTGCCACTGCGTGACACAGCTGCGATGTTTTCGGCTCTTCAGTGGAACCCCCAGCCTTATTTCTGGTTTATGAAATCCAGAGAATAATCAAGTGAATGATTTCACAATTTACTCAGTGCAGAACTTGGAGTTAAGTCTCCGGCACATGACATTTTCGGGTCAGAGCCGAAATTTCAATGAACATTCGAGTCGAAGACAATCGAGTCCTGCACTGAGTAATTTCTGAAATTATTCACTTGATTATATACCAGAAACCGGTAAATAACGCTGGGGATCCCATTGAAGATCCGAACCCCTCGCAGCTGTGTCACGCAGCGGCAGAATACGGCCAAACACGTGTCTGGGATTTTAGCAAGTATATACGTCAGCAGTATGGTATAATACCCTTACCATATATATTTATATATGTTTACTCGGTGATTACATTTTAACGAAAGCCTTTTTTGTATAACACCATGTTCTGCAAAATAGAGTAGGATTTCACGGGTCCTAATGAACCAGATGCATTTGATGAATGTTAAATCCTGTTATTTACTTCGTAAAAATTGGATTAATTAGTTTTGATCGCAGCAGTATTTTGCCTTTTTCAACCCAACATATGAAAATATGGACGTGTCTGCATCATTGTTTTCTTTTGCCCACTTTACATTATTGTCACTGTTATTACGAATCTGGTATATCTTATATAACGGTCGAGTTACGGAATGTAAGGTTCGCTGATTATGAAACATATCATATTTAATTATTATCGGAGACATATGTAATAAACAGCCCGGTAACAGAAACTAGTTAACGCATGGTCTTCATTGAGCACAATTTTTTCGATAACCAGTCACGGTGTCGAACGCATGTCATGTTCTTTTCTGTGAAATTATTGGCTGTCTTAATCGGTTAAATGCATTTCTGTAACTACGAGTCCACATAAATGCGCAAGCAGGACGACCAAAATACCAAATGACGTATTTGCTAGTGCTGGCAATATTTGTTCCAAGTGCACTTTCTTGTAGATGTAAGGATCTAGCAGTACATGCTACCAGCATTTATTACACTAACAGCCGACCAATTGAAAAATTGTTTTCAAAAAAATAGGCGACAACAAACTGAACTATATTTGCATTGATTTTGTCAAAAGACACGGAGGACAAGTTTGTTTGTAGGTTGTGTAGCCATATATGCTAGAAACACAGAGGCATAGGGAGAGAAACGCGTTCAGGATCCATAAATATCTACATGTTTGCGTAGTGCTCAGTTTGACTTTCCGTATCATAAGTCTCGATTTAAAGGATATAGATCTTCTTAATGACGTCAAGCCCCTCTGAAGTTTCCTAATATATTATTTTCAGCTTTCTACGCAGAACCCGCATGCCCTTACTTTGATAACCATACAACGATGGGAGAGAGGGTCAAAGGGCTTTTGACTTGGAGAGCAGCAACTTTTCATCGTGTTGTGATTGGTAAAAAGTCATATAATTTCCGGCTAGAAATTATCGACGTCGACTCAGTTACAAATTGCAGTGTTATAACGGCGTTGGACAGCTGCCGACATTTAAGATGTGAGGCTCAATTCTCAGTCCTTCACATTGCCGTATTACGTATGGTGAGTAAATTCTTTGTCGCCATGTGAATGTCATACGAATGAGTAGAAATAATGTAGCCTTTTTAAAAACAAAACCAATACCGATTTTGGTTAAGCGAATTATTTTTTATGGCATTAAAATGAAATAAACATTCATTCCTTATGTAAGCTAAATTTGCAAGCTTAACAAATAATATAATGATAATAATGCGATCACTGTCTCCGGCCATGTTAAACTCAGCGAGATAGACTTCAATTAAACCATATTTTGAATAAAAAGTAACTGCTACTGGGGAAAATGGAACGTAGTCTCACGGTTATCATCTATAAAACCTAAGGCATTTATGCTAACAATGGACAGGAAAGCACCCGTATATAAGTTGGGGGAACTGGAGCGTCAGGCCTGTTAACTCGCAGACATACGGTAACACTTCATTGGAGATTAGATACAGGAATCGAAGAAAAATGTGCGGTCCATTTCGGAAAAAACGGAGAAATCAAATTGGCTTTCTTCCACTGGGGTTTTCTCAAAGGTAGACTACAGTCGAAGATTCCTGCAGATTTGAGTCGGCAAATACACAACTATTCCTCTAAATCTCTCAAAAAGTCCTCGAATGAATCTTTATGGCTGGGTCCATTTTTGTAGTCCCCGACAGAAAGCCAGTGTGCGTAAATTAGAAAAATAGTTTGATAACCTCCTACGTCAAGCGCAGGACCTTCAATCGGCTTTTGCAAAGAACATACAACATCTTAGGTCCAGGTTAGTCGATAAAACCTTAGTAGAAGCCTTATGGCGTGGTGTTAAGTTTTGCTGTTCTCGACAGAAACCCAACCAGCTTGAGTTAGAAACACTTTTTGATATCCCCCGAATCATACAATAATCAGTCAGCTTCAGTAGAGAGCATAGAACACCTTGGGTTTTGGATACTCAAGTGCCCACGTCAGTAATTAAGCTCTGATCAGAAATACCGAGGGTTACTGAAAAAAATTAAACCTTCTGCGGCAGTACAAATATACTCCGATATCGAGGCCGTTTGGGCGAACTGCGGTTGTTCTTGTGGACAAGGTAAACTACAGTACAGATATACAGTCAATTCTGTGGGATCAGGAAAAGCTCAAAAACACAGAAAAGGAAACTGATAATTCACATGAGACCGAGGCACAACTGCGTGGAGAGCGTTAAAGCCGAACATTATGAAAGCGAACAGGACATACAGCGTCTCCTACCCATCGGCGCGAATTGACCATGGTTATACGGCTTGCTGAAGATCGACAAATATGACACACTTTTTTGTTTATTCCTCCATATGAAGAACTTGCCGTACCATGCAAAAGAAAAATAGCTAGCGGAGAAATGCAAGCCTCTGCAGTATCGAGCTAGTACCACATTGATTTCGGGATAGCATTGAATTTCTCAATGGCATGAGCGGTCTCGACCTCAAATCAATCGTTAGGTTTTTATTAAATGTCTCACCTCTTTGCTCGAACGTATCATTTACGGAAACAGTTAACTACTTCTGTCATTTCATTGGTACCAATCAGCAGGATGTACGAATTCCGGTGAATGTCCCCAGGGAATTGTTTACGACGTTAATCTTAAACAATTTGTAGAAACAGATGGACTGAGTAGCTATGTGCTCGGCTTTCAGCCTGCTTGTGGCACACACATCCAT
This sequence comes from Spirometra erinaceieuropaei, assembly GCA_902702965.1. Classification (NCBI taxonomy): domain Eukaryota; kingdom Metazoa; phylum Platyhelminthes; class Cestoda; order Diphyllobothriidea; family Diphyllobothriidae; genus Spirometra; species Spirometra erinaceieuropaei. The sequence goes on from CACRXP010000014.1 coordinate 924,586, forward strand.
AAACAAGCGTAAAGACTTCATGTTACGTTACCAAATAAACGGTGTGATGTACTATGGGTGCTATATGGGTGACATAACGAAGATTAACAGCTATAACCTCGCGCAAATGGAAGACTCAGACCACCGTTTAGATGCTAGGTAGCTGATCCAATTGACGTACTGGGTTCTGTCAAGCTATCCAAAAATAGTTGGGCAGCGCTTGTTGCTTATGGTGGAGGCGGCCGCAATCTGACTACGCGAACCGGTGCTATGCGCACAGAAGAACATAATAGAGGTCCAACAGCTACAATGGTAAAGCCGGCCGCACATTTTTACACTTTCCTCAAGCGCTGAATGGAATTTTGGTGTTTCACTCTCCCTTCTTCCCCAAACCTGCGCTACACCAAAATTATCTATGTGCCTGCTTTCGCTGATTCATTATTTTGAGACCGATATAAATTAATATCTACCTTACTCCGAAAACCTCGGCTACTCGGTGGGATTCAAACCCACAACAGCAAGGGGAATGATCTAGTGCAGCCAACGCTCTAGGCACCTGCGCTACGAGGCCCCACCGGCGGACGTGAGTTTAATCATATTTAGGTCAAGTTACTCGTCCAACCTGATGCAACGTCTGTAATCCACCACATCTAATGCAGTTAGCTGACTGACCAAGCAGGATTTCCTAAATAGTCCACCAGATGACTACCAGGTCCATGTAGTTCATAGATGATTTGTATGACTTTGAACAATAAATCTTGATCTTACTGTGAAAACCTGGGCGCTTGTGTGGGATCCGAACACACAACAGCAAAGGAGTTACCTCATTTGGCTGTACCTAATCCTTAGCTTGTTATAGTGGGTTCTAATTGCACCAAGGCGTGAAAATTTGCATAATTAGGTCAATAAGAACTAATTATAATCTGCGAAAACGCCTATGAAACCTATGAATGCACAGGTCTGAAGGAAAAGTTATTAAAGACAGAGGAATGCTTGCCATATAATCTTTTCGGTTAGTAACTCCACTCGACTGATAACCATCAGGTAACCTTAAACAGGTTGGATGGGGAAATTGTGCCCCAGGTTTCAGTCTTCCGCATCAAAATTGTCATACTCCGTAGGGTTTCAGCGCACTATTTGGACAATACTAAAATGCTGAATACTAAGCTTCTCTACTTAGTTCAGTCATAGTGATTGCTGTACCAAAACCTAGATATTTATATCCTGGGTTCGAATTCAGGCAGTACGATGGGCGTTTCTTAGGCAAAATCCCAACTAAATTTCACATACCTGCTATGAGTCAACCACTCGTTATTTACTGCAGTCGTCGGATTGAATGATGTGTATTGTGGAGTTTACGGCGTACAATACGTAGGCTAACTTATTTAGGTTCACCCGAAATTATTAAATGCCTTTTCGTTTTGAAGAGATTACTTTAGTATGGATTTAACATAAACTATTTGGCAGCACGATTACGTAATAACTAATCTGCCTCTGGATGATGGCCTTTGAAAAAACATCTTTTCGGCCGCATGCAAAAGCCAAATTTTGCAAAAAAATACTACTTGAGCAGCAAGATTTTTTCTCTTAGATTTCAAATGCCCTTAAATATTTAAATTTACTGCATGACACGCATCTATAAAAATATTCATTTCATTACCCGTTCGATAGAATATTACGTCTCCTTCCAATTTATTACTCGAGAAAGGGTATAATTCGGTTTCAGAAGGTCTATAATTATGTGATATTTTAGGACCATGAAATGAGTGTTCATAAAACGTCATGTCTCCGCACTTACCAAAGTTGTTTATAAAGTTTTTAATGTAGATCAAATAAACTGCAAAGTGTTATGACTCCATATGGTTTCCTCTTAATGCTGTTGAGACATGTATGGTTTTGCGTACGAGGAAATATAAATTTTGTAGTTACGAAACCCTTAAAACGAGTGTACCTCAACGACAGATTAGAAATTTTTCAGGAATGGAAGAGGTTTTTAAAATGAAATTATACACTTTGGGTATAAAACTGGAAAAAACCGTCATTTTCTCCCAAATAAGCAAAATAATTTATGCTTTGTGTGCATTCCATGTAGTATATTTAAGTATTTAAGGGCAATAAACATCAATGAAAAAAGTGTATGCTACTGAAGTTGTCATTTTTTAACAGACTATGCGTTTTGCATGCAGCCAAGAAGATGTTTGTTCTAATGCTGGCATTCCGAGGTAACGTAATCACTAAAGAATAATGCTCCATAACGATTACGTTATGAACCATACCTAATTAATTTTTCAAAAACGAAAAAGGAACTTCGGCTGGATTTTATGAGTCGGCCCAATTTCTGTATGTGCGTAGACAATGCTACTTATATGTTTATCAAATTGCTATTCATTTACTTGCAGATACGACCAATGCTTCGTGAAGTAGTTAAACAGTTTAACTTTATCACACTGCAAGATCTGGACGCGCACATTCACGTAAATGAAAATTATCGAGGGATGCGGACAACACACATATATTTGAATGCTATGCAAAAAGTCAATGTTCTTCGAGAAATATCCAAAGAAGCAACAAGCAGAATTGTCGGCGGACCTATCTGGAATGATGACCAACAAAAGATGGCTGCTGAATATTTTCTAAATAGATTTGCTTTACCATCCTGTAGAAAGAAACAGTATATTTCAACGTACTTAAGGCTTTGATAATTCCCAGCATCCAATAATAAATGGAGCTTTTCAGATACAACATTACTCTCCTCGAGGGCCAGCTGCATTTTCTTCTGCAAATTAATGCGAATAGTGCTGCAAATGTAGTCTGAAATTTCATAGTAACGTAGTTATCCAATGTATTGGAAATACAACTGACATATAGCGTCGTTATTTTTGAGTTGCAGATGAGGGATACAATTCTATTTTACAAGTTCATCGTGAAAAATTTGACACTCAGCTCAACACTAGAAATTGAACCTGTATTAGTTCAAGAATGACGATGTGTACAATAGTTTTGACGCAACTTATTGCAAAATCATGGTGTTTCATCAGTGCTAATTGAACTATGCCTTTTTCCGCTTGATAACGCAAGCGGATCTGTTTCATTAATGCTCTAGTTTTACGCAATCCGGCGGGGCTTTATGGTGCAATAAAAAAATTATGGCAATCATACCGTAGATCTAGTGAGATGATTAGATCGTTGGCTGTCAGCAAACCAAGTCATAGAAGCATTGTGGCCAAAGTTACTTCATGTATTATCATCTTGCACCGTCTGAGACCGTCTGCAGATTTCTTACTCGGAACGATAAAATGTGGATTTGTCATCTGTCGTATGGTACGAAATTTGCAAATTCTTCTCAAAAATCCAACGACATGACTACACTCATAATGCACTTGAGGTGCTTGTAGGAAATAGTAGACTCACGCCCTTCTTCCACTTGAACATGAAAATTTTAGGACTGCATTCGATGCCCCATACTATAAACGACTTGAAAAAAACGGTTGTCCTTTTACCTCTGACTTTTAAAAGCGCTCATTTCGTTTGCATATTTCCGAAGGAGTCTTTCAGGTCTTGAATCCGCAAATACCTTTGATCCCTTGGCTTTTCCTACCTGGTAAACAACACATTTAGTTAAGTCGGCCTCTCCTTGTTTAAATATAGATTAAAGCTTTTGTTTAGCTACATTTGCAACCCCAAAGACTATACGTCGGGCTTGTGTATATTCATGTTTTTGAGCAGGCGTGTGGTCGAATGCCGTTTTTCAATATTGTCTACTGTGAAGAAATTGAGTCATAAGCAATTATGTAAGCAGTTGCCATATATAAAAACAAAATAACATTTAAAAAAATTAACTTTCCATCCCACAGATAGAAACCAGTTCACGAAACCCTCTTAGCACTCTTTGCTAGAGACATTTATTGTTCATAGATAATTTTAGAAACAATCGATCGCGTAAAGTGACGCTTGTATTGACTCATTTTAAAAGACTTTGGATAGTCCGAAAAGATGCAAATGTTAGTCTGATATCTGAACTGAGCAGAGGGACATATGTGTAATTCATTAATGTTATGTTTTAACGTATAAGCTACAAATGACCGCACAACTGCCTTTCTGACTTTGTCGACATCTCGTTAACAATGAATACTATTAATCGTCATACGATTGCCCTAGGAGCTCGACATTAAGTCTTAAAAGCGCAACCAGACGAACATTTCTTGTAGCCTGCTTGATGAGCATCAGCCTACCATAATTAATAGTTCCTACAAACACAGGCTAGGGTATGGGCCTGTTGGTTAATTGCTTGGTTAAACACCAGGTCTGATAAGTTTACAAATGCGCTGGCAATATATATACAAGCCAAATCAATTCACTTATAATTAATTTCTTCAAAGGCCGCATAAAATCGAATGAAAGGTGATTCCTAACCTTACAATTTAAGCCGCAAACTTATAAAACATATGCAGAACTATGTGTAGCCAAGCATGTGCCGTGAAATAACACCAAAACAAATGTTCCAAGTTCAGTATTTCATCAGAAGAATGTCAATATGGACATTCCTTACCCCCCCCTTTTTATTCTACTTCGTATGTGCAGTAATACTGCCTCTGATTGTCAATCCCCTAATCAGACACAACATTTAGTAATCTGGAAATATCGAAATAATTAACGATTTTCAATGCTGTAGACGACCAACTATCTGCACATTATTTGGTTTATTGTTTGCACTGCCAAAAGCATGAGCTACTGTAATCAACAGCAGTCTAGCGCGAGCCAATTGGGAATCTAGTGGCCAGTAAGTTTCTATAACCAACGGTTCCCAGTTTATCGCCCAAATGTTCACCTTTCTATCATTTGTCTGCCGAGTTTTCAAAACTGACTAGTAAGTTCTGTGGATCCAATCTACAAGAAACAGCGAAATAGTGTGTTCATTGCTTAGGAATAGTCAGTTAAAAATTAAGGAACTTAAACTGAGGGGATGCACTTGGAGTACCATGGTTTTATCGAAGAAAATGGGTATTTACGACCCATGCCGTTAAATTGCATGCTCAAAGTAGGTAAAATACATAAGGCGCAGACGGGAAAATATATACATATCATAGTCTGTCGCTGTTTTAAGGGACACCCTTTTAATTCAGCCACATGTCCTTTGTATGAGCATTCACAAGCTGAAAAACATGGCTATGTGCACACAATATGCCTATGCATTAGATCTTAATTGCAACTCGTAGTTCGTAAGCAGCGACGCAGATAACGTTAACCACGGTCTGGAAAACTTTCAATTCTTTTTATTATTTAAGCAAGGACAGCACGGTAGTTTGCTGACAAGGATTGATTAAGATACGCGTTAAATACCATATAGAGTGTCGATTCCCGAAACACTGGTCACCAAAAAAAACGCAACACATGTTGAGCTGGCAGAGTGAGGCATAAACTCCGTATGACTGCTACGCAACACATCACGACATCTGTGATGCAATGTTTTAAATTTATGAGACCATCGCTGCTGTTGATGGTGTTGAATGTCCCCTTGGAGGATTGAGAACGTGAGTAAGGTCCAACGCGTCTATTTTGATTCTGCCCCATTTCTAAATGTCAGAACAATCATTTCCTTAAACATCAACCCCAGACCAGTATGAATAGAGTACTAGGTATGAGGTCCGGTGGTTTCAGCAGACTAACCTTTGGAAAGACCTGTGTAAAAACACCACAATCAACTCGCATGCTACGTACTGCGCGAAGTAAAGGGTCAAAGTCAGAACGGTTGTTGTTAAATATGCATTTTGTTTGATTGTGTTGTTCGCGCGTCGTCATTTTCTGCATTCGCCGTTGTTTCCAAAGACACAACAATTGGGTCTAAGCACCGGGCCGTACTGCATGCAGGTCAGAGGTAACAATGCTCAGGATTAGGAATGCGTCTCAGATAAGGTTTCCAAATCAGTGTCAATACCTTTGACGTACTTGCTTAATTCATCTTGACACTTAAATAGAGAAACCGCAAACGATTGCGTAAAATGAGTAAATATTTATGGCTGCATTCATACTAAACGTTTTCCTTCTATATGAAACTTTTGTGTTCATATGTTCGTATTCCTGCTTGTTTATCGTCCATACAATACACATTCGTCAAATCACATGAAATCCATCATCCAATTTTTACTTTTAGATTTCTAATAAGAATATTGATCACGATACATTGTTACATATTGCGTTTGTATGGAGATCCTCTTTCACATTGTGATTTATCTCATATTTCCCATTTGTGTGTGCTTTGATACGTGAATTGAACTAATATATGAACGGTAAATTTTCATTTCGCTATATGCATAATGACCATGTTGTAACTTATTATTTTGCTTACGTTCATACGAGAAAACAAAATGCAGTATCGAAGAGAACCGCCCGTGGTTTTACTTTGGTGGTCTTCCGCCATCCTAAGCAGTCTTTAGAAGAATAATCATTCTGGGCGCTCCTACATGAAGCCTACCACTGTCTACACCAAAAAGGGTAACGTATTCCTAAATGCAACTATTTTCACGTTTTCTAGTAAAACGCCAACATTTCCCTTTTGTTCTTGGAATGTAAGACGTACATCTAAATTTAGTTTTGTACAGAATGGCAGGGCAAACAAGTTTTGAAAAACTCCGGCGACTAGTCTTTCAAACCCCTCATCCAAAATACCAGCCCACGCGATCTATAGCGTATTTTTCACCACGAATTTTAAAGAAAAACTGATTTTCAACACATCAGAAGGTAATTATTGTTGCTCGCATTCTGCACTTGTTAACCAGTTCGTAGACAGGGACATCGGCGTTTTGTAGCTCAAGGGATTTGTTTATTCCGTTCGACGTGATCCTAGAAAGCAATTACTGCAGACAAAATACCAGAAAGTATAGAAATTTTTAACGTTTTATTACATGCAGACTTTTTGTATGTCAAGGGGAGCAATCGCATCTGAACAAACTTGATGGTCCACTCATAGTTATGCACGCTTTTCTTTTGTAAATGAATTCGAATATGGTTAAGTTTGCAGTCGCCTATTTCAAGCAAACCATTTTCATTTGATCGGCTGTTTGTGCGATAAATGCCCATAGCATGAAGATTTGAATTTTACATCCGCAAGAAAGTGCACTTGGAATAAATATTGCCGACACAAAAAATGTGTCACTTTGCATTTCGGTTGATCTGCTTACGTATTTATGTGAATTCGTAGTTGCAGAACAGCGTTTTATAAATAAAGTCAGCCATTTGTTTCGCTTATTAAACAGTTTAGGCGTTCGACATCATGACTGGCTATCGAGACAATTGTGCTCAGTGAAGACCATGAAGTAACTAGTTTCATTAATCAGGCTGTGTATTCTATATGACACAGGCGAAAACTCGACTTGATGCTTGTTCTAATCAGCGACCTTCGCCTTCCGTAACTTTAATCATTATATATAATATATACGATTCATAATGATAATGAACAGTAACTAATATTGGGACAAAAGCCCTCTAAAAGAAAACAATGAGTCAGACACGTGCATATTTTCATCAGTTGGGTTTAAAAAAGCAAAATACTGCTGCGAAAAATAGTGACTAGTTCAATTTGTACGAAGCAAAAAAACAGGATGCGGCATTCATAAAATGCATCGATTTCATAAGAAGCCGTCAAACTCTAAGCTGTTGCGCAGAACTGTATGTTAAATATGAAAACGACGTTCGTTAAAATCGAATTACCAAGTAAACATACAGCTACTTTAAATATATGCTATGCGACTTTTGCTAAGATTGACAAACATTATAGATCGTACTTATGATATATCAGAAAATGTTTCCTTACTCGATATTAACGCTGGCACTCCCCAAATCACTGACCTTGTTTACTAAACTCACGACGTTATTAGTCAACATAGAAACCATTCGATTGTCTTTTTTTCCAGCTGACGGTCCTACGGCATATTCGAATGCGTTTGCACTTCAAGTTAAACAAAATGCCAGACATCGATACAGGTTCGTAGCTCAAAATGACATTTAGGGATATAATAAAGCCTTTTGCTTCGAAAAGCACTTTCTTGTCCTATCCCAGTTATTCTGATCAGTACTAAACGTCAATTTACAATCCATTATTCTGTTTGAGCCTTACATGCCCATACTGAAATGTGATGCAACCCGGATAGTACTTTACTGCAACCGCTGATTTGGCAGGTGAAGAAAATGACATTGCAACAGCTGCCTACCCATCTGTTTGCAAAGTACGAAAGGTTACTTCCATCCTTCGCGTTCCGCGTTGACAGGGGACAAGAGAGCCCTGTCTTTGGCCAGGGCGCAACTGTGGCGTCAGCCTCATAAAAAAATAGAAATGTGATCGTGGACGCCAAGAACATTAGTGCAGAAAGCCCATTTATTATCTTCTGAAGTATGTGCACTAAAGTGCTCTAATTCACACTGAGTCTCTAGAACTAAGGCTGTGGAAAGACTCGCTGGAAAATGCCCGTTCTGTTCTGCAGGCGAATTCACTTACGAATACATGTAATGTTACCGGGAGCACGACGAGACGCAGGCATGACTGGCTCTGCACCACAACTATTTGCGAACAAGTGGAAAGTTATCGAGCTGCAGCAGCGACGGAACAACAACTCATCTACGCATTGGAAGCTTATGAAATATTGCGAGATTTTAAAGACGAAAGTTATAATACAGTGACAGTGAATAGGAAATATAGCCTCTAAGTGCATACCGCTTGGGAATTTGATTTTACGTCTGCATTACTCATGTGTCGAGGCAGTACTATATATGCCAATGCGGAAGCCATGCAACAGAATACATGCAGTTCTTTGCAAATTCATCTACGTAATTTTAGGTTTCATTGCATTTCGCATAGGCGTATGCTTGTATTACCCTTTATACGTTCACGGTATGCGTGCACAAACCTCGAATGTAAATCTGATGCTTCGTATTTCAGCCTAGTTTCAATTGTACCACCACATAAATTGATGGTGTCACGCACTTCGCAAACACGACTAAGAATCATGTTGCTCACCATATCTAATCTGCCTAAATTGTTAAGAGGTCACTCCCTCTAGCGCAATACGGCCTCTGATATGTCTGCTGCATTTTACTGGAATTACAGCGCCCAACTTAATCATCTCTGGCTCGACCGTGAACCTGCATTGAGACTGCAGTGCAGACACTAACAGCAGAGCTGTCGCCATCACAGCTACGCCTGCTGACGCCCACATTAATTCTTAGCAGTCGCTTTGTCTTTGTTGGTCGACCTCGCCGTAGAAGACAGACTAGTCGTTTTGCTTACTGGCCACGAGATCGTCAACTAACCTGTCCTAGATTGATGTTGTTGACAGCACTGACAATGAACCCAACAGTACAGAGACAGTCGACTACCGACGAAGAGCATTCGAAAGGGTATAGTGAAATGATGTCCAAGTTGGTCTCCCCAATTTGGAGAAATTGTTTTAAGTTAATTTTCGTGCAAAGACAGCTGGTAATAGTAGTGCTGACTGCAATTTCTCCGTCTAAATTGTTAGAAGTCATTCTCTTTGACACAATCAAGTCTCTGATATGTCTGCTGCATTGTACTTTAATAATAACGACCGCCTGCATCATCTCCGGCACGACAATGAGACCGCAAAACAGGGACCGACGTCTCGGAAGCCGTCAGTCGTCTTCTCACTCTACTTGGAGTTGGGGTTGCACACAGGCCGGAAGCAAACATTAGGCGCCACGTCATGAGGCCAAAAGACCCGCTGCCACGGCAGGACACGTCTGGAGTCATTTACCGGATCTGGTGTAGTTGCGGACAAAGCAATTATGTCGGAGATACTGGGAGATTACTCCGTACGCAAATTTCCGAGCACGCAGCAGCAGTGAGGCGGGGAGACGCCAACTCTCAAGTGGCGGCACACTCGACGGGACCCGGCCATATTGTCAAATTTCAAGAGGCTGAAATCCTCGCAAGGGGTGACAACCGCGTGAGCCGCGAGCTGCTCGAGTCATGGTTCTCAGGCCCGCAATCCATCAACAAGCACAATGACCTCCCGGTACCCTATAGCGTACTGCGATATTCCCTGGGCAGGAGAATCAGTCACGTGGGGAGGGCGCGGGCGAGCAATCATCATGGTGACAGTGAGCCAGTTTGCCGAGCAATCGTCAAACCAGCATCCAGCACGGATGACGAAATCGCGGCAATTAACGACTCGGCTTCGGACCGACAAGCCACCACCGCATCAATTACGACCCCAGCGGTGATAACGAGAACTGTTAATTGCAGTGCACATGCGATCCCACGGCAGCCACGTGCTATAAATACTGCATTCCTGGTGCCACAATCACCGTTATCAGCTAATGTCTCTGATGATGGATTCGAGTAAGGATACGAAATGTAAGGCAAATAAATTTATTGTTCCGGTGATCGCATCCTCATACCACATCTATTGTATGTTTGGTTAACCCACTTGGGCAGATGGCATGGTCCCTCTATTGGAAAATTTAGGCTTTTTTGCAGAACGCGCTTTTTTTCACACTTTCGTCGGCCGTATGTCTTATGTCGCTTTCCCTGGAATACAGTAGTCAAATTCTTCAAGCATATTGCCGCTAGTATTTTAATCGGTTAGATCTATTCAGGCAACCAAATGTATGCACAGACGCCTACGCTCAGTGTTTTCCCTTCCGCTCCTGTCAACCCGATTCGTGTCCGAGCCAGCCGCCTTCCCTTTACGCCACTTCTCACTTGCACTTTATAATGTGCCTTTAAACATCAACCGTCTACTCCCTGCATGAACCACCACTGACTATGCTGTCAGTTCCGATATACAGCAAGAAATGGGTTAATTAGAAAAACAGTGGATACCTGACAGGCGACTCTCGTGGTCGACAATGTTCACTATATGAGCCAGAGAAAGGCAGGCGCATAGACAGTGACAGACGCGGGAAATAAATGACAATACCACGATTAGTAAAAATACTATTAAGACGCTCAGACAATCCCTTCCATCCCGAATCACCGGCTGGCGTTAATGCGTTATGGTAGGGTAAATACCGTGTAGCAATTGATGATGTCGGGATTAGGCTTTATTTCCGACATTAACTCATTGAGTTCATATGGATAAAAACCTAAAAATGTCGTGCGTTTTTGATAATCTATCGTAAAACCCCTATCTGAGTACGACAGGTGCTCTAAAATCGCCATAATATTCAAGATTTCCGTGCTGACACACGCTGATTATTTCATGATTTGCTAAGGACTATGAACATATGCGTTTATAGAAGCAGTTAAAACTAACTTTTTATAACAGCTGTTTCTGACATAAAAATAATTCTCTAGGCATATCCTTTCCGTCAACGCATACCAAATTCCAACTGCCATAACATGCAATCTAATTACTTTAAAAAGTACTAACAAAATATCACAGAAGTACATAACTTTAATAGCGGTCATCCAAAAAACCATAAATACGCAAACGTTCGGCCTTGTTTTCGATGATGTTTATCGTATGCCCCACGGCAGGGTAAGTGCGGGAATGGTGCCGTGCGCGTGAATTTTTTATCGCGATACCACACAAGTGTTCATTTTAACAATATGTATCCCAACTGAGCCCGGTGTCGTGACAAATTCAAAAAGACTGGGGGCGGATGAGGACGCTGACGACTTGTAGGGTGACAATCTACGCCTAGGCGTACCACCGCACGTCGTGCTTTGCAATGCATACCCATTATCATTTGTTAAAATATTGAAAAGAGGGGCGTTCTGCATCCCAATCGAAATGTCATGAACAAACACCTATTTGCTTGTTCCGGGAAAAGTCTATCTAACTACGATCTTACCCCCGTCTCTGTAAATAAATTCCCGTAAGGACTTATAGTTTTTTCGTCGAGATACATTGTAGTAAACTGGTACACACAGCTGTACAGGACGAATGCTTACTTGTTCGAAGTTGCCAACGGTCTACCCATTTGACATCTTTTAAGATTTTTTCATACGCTGCTGCATCTTGGCGCATTTTGGAAGCCGTCGTTTGTCTACATAAAACTTTGCAACCAAATTTTCGCGAACGCTGATAAATAAGGTATATATGACATATGTTGAGTCTGTAATGTTTAGTTTTTAGTTCAGAGTCGTTGGGATTCTCTCCCAGGCCGAATTTATCTCGACCATTACTCGTTTCAGTAATGGTAATTTGATTGTACGCCCTCAAGGCGCAGATAATATGCGTTGGCAAGTTGTGTAGCTCTGTTAGTTATTAGGTCCGACTCAAGCTCCGGTTTACCTGACTCTATATTTACCCCACATACATGTACATAAGATATAAGATAGTGCGCCTGACGCAATAGAAACATATTTTTACCATAATTTAGTTTCTACGCACGCCGCAGTCCATGGGCACCCGAGGATGTGGGATACACGGTGCGCACTATCGTTTCCTATGACTGAACAGCCGTTGGTAGAAAGCCTATCCTTGCTCTCCTCTACTACTTCAACATGCACTTGCCTTTATGATGGTAGGGACAGCAGCACAGTGGGCTACCGAGGATTCTGTCGCCACATCGGGAACCGTGGAGCATCGTGCATACGGGATACAGGAGATAAAGCACGAACAGGCAAATAATTCCATTGGAATATTTTTCGTTGACCTCGTCATCGATAAACGAAAATATGATCATTTTGCTGTAACTTGTCGCTGCTAGAATATAGAGTCGTAGTGTCAGCCGGCTTGCATTTCCCATTCCTGATAAGGGCGCATTGTTTGCGTATATTTAAGGATTGCCTTAATTGCATTGAAAACACGATGTCAGGAAAACTAATTTTCATATCTTTCGAAACACGCTGGCCGCTTTATTGTTGCTGCGAGCATTGACATCTATATATGTAGTTCAAAATAATGGTTTTACGCCTATAAAGCCATTTTTACAACACGCTTATCTTAGGAACCTAGTATTAGTTATCACCTAGATAAAAAAATTACCTGCCCAACGTCTGTTTGATTCAGCTTTCAAAGGCATTTGAAGGTCGTACATCTTAAGAGACGTTCTCTTTATTTTGGGCGTGAAGTAAAAGTCCTGTGCCAATGTTCTCATCATAATTCTCTCATCTTTTACGGTTTTGGACCAGTTATTTTTCAATCCACAACTGACTCATAGGAAAGACTCAGATGTCTGTGTGTCATTTGTTACTGGATGCGCTGACTACATTTTGGCTTCAAAAAACATTCCGCGCCCAATTCTCATACCCGCATTACGCAAAGCAATTTTCCACTCTCTCTGAAGGATACAAAACGTCATATGGTAGCATAATAGTGCATAATACAAAAACTGTCTCGGCCAATAATTGGGTTCTTGTAGCATAGAATCTGAGTATGTGACTGCATGTCAGGCAAAAATTTGTTCGTGGAAGAGACCGGTAATTCAGTTTGACGGAGTATCATATCGGGCTTCGTGGCAGTGTCCACATATGTCTATACCCGCGGTATACAATTCACTGGCTGATTTTTGGTTATCTATGCTCGCCTTACGTTCTCGCTCTGTGGCAGCGTACGCTTCAAGGCCGCAGAAAAAAACATCGTCACGTTCAGTGGATAAAGTGTCGCATGCGGAGGGCTACGAAACATATGTTGACTTATTTAACCCTCGAATACACAACATTCCAGGTAACCATAAACAAAGGAATTGCTGTTCATCATAGACAGACAAAGAAAGGAAATATTGCAAGGTTAAGCTGATAGGGGCGCTGTGATGACACAATTTTATAAAATATCTGACTACTTTTTAAAATAATCTGAACACTTGACAATCCCACGCCTCAAAATTAAGCAGTATCTGCTTTTTGAGGTCACTGTCAAACGATGTGCATTTTTAAATTACGGCTCTATTCGACAAAGTCTTTGATCCGGCACCTCCGTAGTGACTAGGCTTCCGGGGAGCTTGTTTTTGCCTTAAAAAGACCTGCATTTATGAAACAAACTATGAGGTGGTGGACGACTGCCTATTCTCGTATTCAGGGAAAAACATACGTCCCAGGATCAAAACAAAAGGCAGCGAAAAATACACTTCCCTTGGTAGACGCATAGACATTGAAAAGGTTTTGGCTAAGGCATCGAGGCTTGATATCGCGATTCACTGTATCTGATTATTTTACTTGAAAATATCATTAACATTTGAGTCAATGTCACCAGCTGGGGGACCATTACGATAGGCACAATTACGACGAAAGGCACTTTAAATCGCTTTTATTAACCTCACCGCTTTATATCAAGTTTGTTTTTGATTCTGTGGATATGATCAACACAAATTTTTGTTTTATCTAAACCTACTCGCGTTTGCTTCTGCTTTACGACATTAGTACAGGAACTGACAATGCTAAAAGCTTAGGACGAGAGGACATGCATTTTATACATTCTGGGTTAGTACACCTCATAAACATTCAGAATATTCCACCGGAAAATTAGAGTCGGAAACCATCGGCATAACAAAGTGAATGAGGTGTGTCAAACAGTTTTCACAGTACCCTCCATACAGAGAATTTATACTTGGCCTAGGAAAACATATTCCCGAAGTCAGTCAGCAGCCCAGTTGACCCATAAACCAAGAAATTACAGAAAAGCATCGTTGATATTTTCTTGTCATTTAAAATGTTAGGTAAATGGAGCTGATGGAGTGGGCATCGGAAAACTACGTCGCGAGATTTAGCCGTTCTGTATTGTGTTGCCCCGGCCAAGGATGGCAGCTCTCTGTAGATCTCAAGTATGCCCAGTTTTTCCAGCATGTGCTGCTACTTTGGAGTCACGGTTTAACCTACGAGTGGCTCATGTGTGCACTTGTAGGCGAGTACGCAATTTCCGCCCACTTTTTTGCACATAGTGGCAGTCGACAGCATTTCAATCTATTTTTAGATGACTGCTGACATTTCGATCGATGGCAATGAGTCCGTTGGTTGTAGCAGACGCCGTCGACTTGTTGCTTGGAGTCGATGATCAATGCCTACTCTGGCGGACGGCAACAGTCGAGAGAACTCTTCAGAGACACCTTTAACGTAGAAGATGGCTCTCCCGACTTCAGATTGCTGCTCATTTGGCGGTCATCTGTGCGCCCGACGGGTGCTTCTCTTGACGAAATGTCTCAGATAACCATTGGCTGTAAATAGGTTCTGAAAATACATTCGTTCGCCTCTTTTATCTTCTGCCGGGCTGCAGTTTGTATGGATTCTCAGACTACACTGTCATGTCACAGACTCCGCTTCCCTGACAGAGAAATAAACAACAACACAGATATGCATTATACACCAGAAATTTCAGTTGCGCCTGACAATACTTGAGGCCGGCATGCGTATTCCGAAATTTAATATGATGCACAGTCCGAAAATTCTGAAACTCTGATTGTTTGGACAATTTTAGCGTTGCGACCATTCCTTTAAATAATTCGAAAAACGATTTCATAAGCATTCGTTAGCTATTGATAAATTCTGTCCAGACCTGTTCATTTGTTTTGCTATCAAAATTCCTTGTACGATAATGCTTGGAAGGAGAAATTACTTTGTAGCTGGGGTTTTGGTTGCGGACGGGTGGGTGAAATGAAAACCAAAAGAACCGTCAGTGTCTGGGCGAGGATAATATTAGGAATTTTGAAGGCTAGATATATGCGTGTGGCGGGGATAGGGGATTTGGCTCATGGTAACTGTGGGGTCTGTACGAAGGTCTTCTGTGCGCATAGGACCGGTTTGCGAAATGTGATTACAGCCGCTGCAGTTTCAAATAGACGCTGACCAAAATATTTTGGATAGCTTTATGGAACCTTGCAAAGCACTTGACAGTTATTTGCGGCGTCCACACAGTGACCTGTGTCACTGTTGGACCGACTGCACAGAGACCCCAGTTGTCTCCGTCAGCGTTGTAAGGAAACCTCGCATGAACGCGAAACTCGCAATCGTGCAAACTAATGCGCAAACTATACCTTTAAAATTGTATGAAGTCTGAATCCAAATTTGCGACCACAACGCAGACCTTATTCCAATGACAAAAAACATAGTTTTCGAAGAGGTTGCTCTTAGAAAGCTTGTGCTATCTGAATTTAAACCTTTCCGCAGAGGCTTAGTAAATAGAAGGGGTTTTTTAACTGTCTATGCCTGCTTTATATTTATTCCAAATATATATTGCTTAAAAAAGCGCTATTTGTCAAGTATAACTTCGGTGTTTCAGAAAAAACTGCTAAGCTGTCTTGGAGTACGGAAGAATTATGTCTGATCATAAGTGTGCCAGGCTCTCTAAGCCTCGACAACTTGACAGTATATCGTCCACGAAAAGTGACCCTGATGCTTATGCTCAACTGCACCATGAACATAAATTATTTTGTACGCAACCGAAGGCCCATCGTTGGGGACTTCAATGCACCCCTTCCCCCCCATCGACTAAAGGTCGGATTCATCCGACTGCCCTAAAACAGCATTCGAACAACAGTTACTGCGTACCACTGGCAATTAATTTTTCACTTAACACGCAATGTTTCCGACGAGAGTAAAAGTCAGCAAATAAACTTCTTCAAAATTTTCAACCGATAACACTGAATTTGTGACTTGCCTCCTCCCACTAAGTCAGAGTGGTCCTGTTTTTTTCATGTAGGCATACACTTTATTGGCACTGTTTGCTCAACCGTTTAATTCCTGACCCAATATTTTGCGCGGCGATATCGAACAGGTTAAAAACAGGATCTTCGTCCTATCGATTGGACATCTTTCTTTCTCCGGCGAAAGCGGAAAGACAAAGTTGCAGTTAAAAAAGTTTTTCCTCAGCCTCATCGCACAGTACTGGCCAATCCTGCCCAGAAGACTAACAAATAGACCCCACTAGTTGACCACGGCTTTAAATAAGAATTTAAACATGGAGATGAAGCTGTGGAAAAGATTTTTCGTTTACGGAACGCGTGAATCCCTAAACAGCTATAATTCACAGAACTGCAGTCAGAATTATCATCGCCAGAGATCGACAACTCTTCCGAGGTAATCTTTTGAATCGTGTCATAGTTAACGCTAAAGTACTTTACGGTTACATAAGGTAGATTACGCAGAACGACTGAGGTTGTGAAAATCTCAGATGAAAAGGATATGGCCGAAAATCTCTCTTAGTAATCCCGGTCCGTCGTGATGCGGGGACATGAATCTTTAAAACTCATATGTGAAGACGAATAAACGCCCACTATTGACAAAATCTGCGTCTCCGAAGAAATCGTTCAAAAAGAGTTGCTTAACGCAAAGCAGTCGACCTCGCTAGGCCCTGATGCGACTCCGGCAAAGATGTTGAAAGAGCTAGCCTCCGAAATGTGCAAACCAGAACCCTTGCTCGTCAAAACGCATTTCCAACTGAGTACTTACCCTCCGATTTTACGTCGGCTACTATCATTCCGATTTGTAAGGATGGAAGTCGTTGGTCTGCAAATAAATACACATCAGTGTGTCTTACCGTCATCTGGCTCAAAATAATTAAGAAAATTATTAAGAATGCTTTCGTGGGGTTTTTCAAGCAGTATCACCTCTCCGATGTCCAGCGCAAATTTCGAGGTTGTAGGTGCTGTCTGACGTGTCTGGTCTTTTTCATTTTAAAGCTGGATCCCCAGCAGCTTAAATAGCTGTAGAACATCAAATGATCTACTTACCAGAGCAACGAGACTCCACCTGGAGCCGTGGGGTTGATCAAAATGGCCCATGCTACACAATGGGCATACTGCAACGTCTAAAATCCGCGAAATATGATCCTGCTAACAAACTAACTAACTAAAATTGCCGTAGCAGTCACACTTAAACCCATCAAATGTCTACCAGGTTCAATTGGACATGGCTTCAGTGAAGTGTTTTAACTGAGATTGCTTAACTGATGGCAGTGCTAAAGCATATCCTTTGCTGTCGTGGAACCGAATACCCCTGCTGATACCAACTTCTCATTACTGAGTCGAAAGGAAAGGAAGACCAGTAAATATATATCTTGGCTGCAGATATCCACTATTCCCAATTTTTGCCTAGATTGATATTGCGCACTTGGATATAAAGACCATTTACAAAATTCATTCTCGGTGATTTCCATTGATAATCGTAGGCCATAAGTCAAAACCGCAATATCAGATTTACAGGATCGTCTTCATATGGTCACGCAGCTAGCAGATCTAGTTCCCGCTTTTCGTTAAGAGCTGATCGTCTATGTCAGGATACGACGCAGCAGAGCGTGTAAAACCTGACACAATGGACTAGACATTATGGATTTTACTAATTAGCGAATGTCTTAATGTCTTATCTTGCATACGTTTCTAAAGACTGCAGTTAAGTGCCTCACGTATGAGCAAGAATTAGTTTCGCTCTCTTACTGCATCAAGCAGGAGGCAGGCAATAAAAGTATTTATATCAAAGACATTTTGGCATGTTATGAAGCAGAATGGTACTACTCATCGCGTTAGCATTTTCGCTTCATTCTGTGGCATGTTGTTCTTTTACGAATGGTAAGCTTCTTGTTTCTTGGATAACGCAGGCGAGGGAAAAATGCAAAACCTCAGCTATTTGCAAATGCTGTTTTCCATCAATAGTTTGTCAAACCACATAGTTTCATGGAAACAGTTATAATGTAGTCCGTTGTTTTATATCTGAGTGCGTCAACAGCCTATCATTTAATCAACCAAGAACCGGAGATCAGCTTTAGTAAAAGATTTGTGTTTGAGACCGTGACGTAACAACAAGAGGTTCCGCATGTTTCGCTCTAAAACCATCAATATATCCGACTGCACAAAAGGCATATTACGCCATGCACCTTATTAGTTCCGAAAGCCTCAAATGTATCCACACAGCATTCTGGCAATGAACGCGGTAATTATTTTGCATCCTAATAAACAAAAGAGTTAACGGTCTAAGAAATGCGCATAAATAAATTACTTACCACAAATTAAAGGTCGTTTTTTAACTTTTATGTAACTGCACGATCCATTCTACCTTTAGAAGTTCCAAAATGCCCACGGATTGGCCGCGACATTGTCATCGATCATGTTGCTGGATACTTAGTGCGACAGACGGACCACCACGGGTTCGAGAAAGATCTGCTGAACAAGGAAAAATGTTCAACATTCAAAATTATATTCCAACTTCCGAATCTGCCTTTTAACTGTACATTTTTACGAACCATATCGCCTGCACAATACTGGCAGTCCTCATGCATATCTCCAATACCAGACGCGAAAGTTTTTCTAACAAACACGGTAAGATGTGGATGGATGACAATAAAACATTTGCATTTTAGAAGTTCAAATTCGGGAAGTTTTATGGCCGCACGAGCCAATTTGTCTGTGCTTGGCATAGACTACATGGTTTATCATTAAAAGCCACTGTTGATTTTACTTACTGGAAAACGAAAAATAATACGCCAAATATGATTCAGCTGTCTCTCCTGGAGCTAACCCATGCAGGCGCGAGTACTTAAAACGGTTACATTTAAACGGTTGACTCTGAATTTTTAACACTGCTGAACATGGATAAAAGGGAATTCTATTCGTTTCTTACGAGAGGATTTCGAAAGGCCCCATACACAGACTGCCACATGTAACTAACGGCACTACGGGACTCGTGAAATGTCAGGACGATTTTTGAATTCCCACGAATAAATGTACATTCGAATGAACAACGGAGTTCTGCAATTAAAAAAATTCAATAGAGGAATTGATGAAAATTATTTTTTGAACATATTTCGCTCGTGCTAGACAATTGATATTTACGTGTTGCTGATTGTTTGCCGGATAATGTGCTACCTACGACAAAACGACGATTACAGTGTACTAATTTACTGGTGTCAGTTGGTTGTTGGACAAAAATACGGATATTACTTAACGCCAGTAAATTTAACCAAAGCGTGAAAATATTCTAAATCCATAATTTACAATTAATTTCGTTTCTAGCCACGGTCTGCTAGAAACTTGACAACAGCCGCCACAAATTCCAGACGACATGTTTTACCCCGCGAATTCATGGCGTTCAGCAGAGTAGTCATTATACTGAGTTTACTCGAGTATTCTTTTAAATGCGCCTTTGGGGCAATTTATCATTCACCGTGATTGTAGATCAGGCTTTGATAAAATGGTGCAAATTATCACGCTGTACACATGCATTTAGGCAAGAATGCCAACGACTTCTTTGGGAGTAGCCAAACGGAAGCATGCATGTTAACGTGTTTGTCTCTTTTTGGTGGTAATGCTTCCAAAACAGGCCGCGCGATAGCTGCCTTGGACCACCACGGGCAGTCGTTACCAGAATGCGCGACTCAAAAATGCCAACATTCGCGGTGCGTTAGCGTACCCACTTGCCGGCTGACGTCGCGTACATTGCGACCATTCTTGTTGTTGTTGGTTCAAAATTCTAACTAGGTTCGTTGTGGACATAACAGTTTTGGTAAGCCCAGAAAGGGGTCCGGTCGAGACCTTCACTTGCGTTTTCCGCGATCCCCCTCTTTTCGACTCTGTGTTCACAAATGTCCCCTGTGGAATAGGAAGAGATATTGCGGTAGATGAGCGTAAATCTATACTGTTGTTGTTGTTGTTGACGTTGATTAACAGGCATCTTAAAAATCAGAAATTGGAATGCAGTGAAATTGCGATTTAAGCATGAGATTGGTAATAAGTGAAATTAAAGTAACTGTCACCAATTTGCGTTAACCAGTAGACATTCTAAAAACTGATTCGGTATTATCTAATCAAACGACCTTTTTCCTTTGAAATCACTTTGGCGCGCAATAAGCGCGAATATGTGTTGCACATATTTTTCGCTGAAACAAAACCCTGTACTACTTAACGCCTCTTAGATTAATTTTGACCGTGCAAGGATCTTAGGATTCCGAACGCCGAGCCATTACGCAAATAATGCATCCACCGGCGGAGTACTGTTAGACTGGTGCACTTTTGCATAACTCTGAAAACTTGGAGATCATATAGAACATAACAGTTAGATTTAAATCCTCGAGGACACAATGATCCCATGAAAAATCTTTGCAGACACCGAGAGGCCTGGAGATCGGTAGATATGGGTGGAAGCGAATATGCGAATCTCAGGTTCTTGTTGTAAAGAAAATGAAAACACGATCTGAGCGTTCAGTCTAGTACAGGAGGCCATCGTCAGAGACTGTGAGAATGGGACATCAAATGAGCACTTTTTGTAGTCAAACCATGAAGGGGGGGGGAGAGATATGAGTGCAGATGGAGGTATTCGCGATAAGTTGAGTCCCACGCCGTCTCACGTTGGCGAGACTGCGCGCAGCCTTGGCTGAAAATTGGGTCTCGCCTTTTGGCTGCGGGAACGGAGCGCGTGTTAGCAAGGTTTATGTCAAAGTCCCTGTTGATACAGTTGGTGTCAGACACCCAGGCCTCTAACAGTTCTCGCCCTGTCTTATTGTTGGCCCGTGCTACTAACCTCCTGCTCCCGAAGTTGAATTCGTGGCCTTCCTCCAGGGTGTGAGTGGCCACTTGAGACAACGGGTCGCCTCTCCGGACCGTCCGTTTGTGCTCCGTTATTCATGAGCTAAGTCGTCGTCCGGTCTGTCCTGTGTATTGGCGAGGGCAGTCCCGATATGGGATCTGATAGACGACACCCGATTGTTCTCCCACGTCTAGGCGATCGTTCAGTCGCATGATTTTGTTGCGCATGGTCGCTGTCGGACGGTGAGCGATACCCACGCCGATTTCTCCAGCAATACGTCGCATCGGTTCGGACACGTTCTTTATATATGGTGGAGGATGGCAGAGTGTTGGCGGCTCTCCTCCGTTTGTTCGCCGTGAGCGCGTGCGGAGGCAGCGGTTGACGAAGCTGTTGGGGTATCCTTTCCTTGCCAGATTGTCCCGAAAATGCCGA
Source organism: Spirometra erinaceieuropaei (assembly GCA_902702965.1). Classification (NCBI taxonomy): domain Eukaryota; kingdom Metazoa; phylum Platyhelminthes; class Cestoda; order Diphyllobothriidea; family Diphyllobothriidae; genus Spirometra; species Spirometra erinaceieuropaei. The sequence continues at coordinate 946,403 of CACRXP010000014.1, forward strand.
AGTTCTCGTACTCGTCTCTCTCGTTCACTGCAGTGCGTTTTTACCCTTTGGAAGAGTGTCCTAACACAGCTGCATTTATGCGCCATTGGGTGGTCACTGTGGTAGTTGAGAATCTGAGTCGTGTTAATCGCCTTTATGTACACCGTGGTGTTGACTTCGCCGTTGCGTGTGGGTGTGACGAGAAAGTCAAGGAAAGACAGCTTTTCGGCATGCTCTACTTCCCTTGTGTACTAAATTCACGGGAAGTTGCCATAAGGCTGGTCTTGAATGTCGGCCAGTCTGCTGCTTTCAATTATCACGAACATGTCGTCCACGTACCGGCGCCAAAATGCGAGTTCATAGTGGCCAAAGGCATTATTTTCCAGCTCCTAGAGGACTAGTTCTGCAACCAGGCTGGATATCGGCAAACCCATCGGTGTTCCTTTGATCCGCTCGTACGTTCTGCCATTGTAGGTGAAATCTTGAGCCACTAATGTTGTCATTATTGGCGATGTGAATTTCGCAAGAAAAACAAAGCAGCAGCCGCTCGAAACATTTTACAAATGCCAGCATAGGTGAAACTCCGTTCGGGTGATTTATGACTATTTGATGTTCATTGGCAACGATGATATTCGAGCTGGTTATTGTGTGTAATAGTTCAGTCAAATCTGCGAGAAAGTATCTAGAACTTGTTAAAATGACTAGGTTCGCCATGGCCTAGTGGCTAATTTAACATTGGAGAGAAAAAACGCCATAAAATATGTAACTCGGGTCCGGCTTCAAATTATTATAAAAGTGGCCATGCCACTGACATTATAGGGTGATAGGAACAACTCGCAGTAGTGGGGGTTGTTGCACAAAACACTGATCAACTGTCTATGACACCATTGAAGTTTTCCAACACTTAAGCGGCATGTAGGACAGACGGCGTAATTCTGGGTTGTCTGTCAGATGAACCGTTAAGGCCACGGTCGCGTTTGTGGTTACCGGAGTGTTTTAAGAAATGCCAACACAAGTGACATGTTGAGGTGACTTGGGTGTAGGTAGGCCTGTCTGGTAGTTTTGAACTGTCGACGACATTTAGCACGGATTCTTGCCACCCCAGACAAGTAAACATTCCCAAGACCCTGAATAGGGGATAGATAATGTTGGTTTTCTTCAATCGACAGTCAATTTTGGTAAGTAAGAATAGACCATACTAGTACTGAAATTCACGTTAGGCCGTTTTCTGTCCGCAGATGGACTGAGCTCTTTGAAGTTCTAAATGTACTTGCTCAGGTGGCATCGGAGGATTTAAGGATGCAATTGTTAAGACAAATTATGGCAGATTTGTTTGTAAAATGTTCTTGTATATCATCAAGTCGAGCTGTCGAAACAAACATCCGCAACGTATTGACACACAGTGGCTGCTCTTTCTTAATTGCAGTAGCCACGGCATGGCATGTATGCTGAGAAATTCAGTCCATACCATGGCGCCAATGGCATATATTATGTTCTCTTGCATCAGGCTTTGGCATTCTATGTATTCGCTTCATACGGTAGCGTTATTAAAGCTGCCATCATATAAGTGTTTAGATTACGATTCCACAAGTTCAGACGAAGGCATACAGTCAGCCCAAATAATGGCTGGACTTGTAGCTTTGGTGCGCAAATATACCACCGGTTTTTGTGCCTTGATAATAGAGAGCTTGAGATGGGAATTTAGTTAGACGTTATCTTATCAATGCGGTACTTTAGATATTCCAGCATTGCAGATCGCTTTGGCGCGCATACTTTTTAATAGTTGATCCCAGCTACAGGTTAGAAATTGTGCTCTTGTGCATCAAAGGTTACTGAATGATTGACGATCTTCTGAACAACGAGGTGGGTGTTTCATATTTCGTCGTTTTACCTGGAAAATATTACAGCCATCCTTAACAGTAACGACTACTATGCCCTTATTAACTATGACGATAACAAACTGGTTGTTCACACGCCCAGTCGCCATTCCTACGTGAACCCTCTGCACTATATGTCATATGGGTTTTTGCATTAGTGCGACTGTTGCGAATCTTCAGTGTGTGATTTTCCATTGTTTGATTACTTGGTTATGAATATCGGTGCGTTGTCTGATGCAAACAATTACCTTGATGTGAAATATACAGCGCCGGGACAGTGCTGGACAAATATTTTGCCAAACATCCGTATTTCGTATACCAAATCGCTGTGCTGCAATGATTTCTCTATCTAAACGTCCCCTTTGTTTAGGGTTAATTGCTATTAAAAGAAACAAATTTTAACGAAAGTTGGTTTATTTTCCAATGCCATTGCCAAACGCAATTTATATGCACGTATGAACGTATAAACTAACCTTTACTTTTCTAAACCTCTGTAAGTGTTTGTGAGGAGCATGTTAGACGTGCGCACAATCAGCCGAATGGTTTTGAAAAGTGTCGTTCATATGCCAGCACGAACGTCTTGGAGACATACATACATAAATTAAAATCAAATACGTTCTTTGGGAAAGAGATAAAACTTTATTGAGTAAATTGTCGACATCGGTTCCACGTGCCGTCCTCAGACTAGAGAAAATTTGCAGAAAACAATTAGAATTACAAACTTGCTACAAAACAAATACTCCTTTGGTCCTTCAGCCAGTAAGCTGCCGTCGTATGCGTCAGTCTGTATTGATCGGATTTCATCTCTTCCAATTTCTCTGAGATTTGTGTACATGGCATGTAACTTGATATGCCTGTTTATGCAGAAATCATCGGAGTGCATGGTCCCAAGGAACTCTCGGCCTTTTTAGGATGGGCAAACTCCGAAGATGCGAATTTTGTGCCATGCGCGTTGATTCAAAGTAAACTTTCATGGGGATCCTGAATTGTGGGTGCCGATGGCGTTACTGCCACACGGTTGTTGCTGATGTTCGGATATCATCTAATAAAGTCGGATAAAACGCAGTTCGTTTTCACCGCTGAGATAATTAAAAAACTGAAGGCAGTGCCGTCGTACTTAATGTTTATTCCACCAGTCTTATCCAACCCCCTCTGCAAGGAAGTTCTAAACCTTGAAAACCCAAACCCATGTAAATCAAAGACGTTGTGTAAGCGAATTGTCACTTCGAATATAGTCAACAACATCTCAAAAAGATTCGCGGGTCAACGGCGGCTGGGCCGGACGGTGTCTCTCCTTTTCTCCGTAAGTCTTGCAGTTTGCAGATAGCTCCCGTCTTGACCCACCTTATTAATCTATCCTTCATAGAGTCCAAGATTCCTGACGCCTGGCGTACAGTAAGAATTACTCCAATCCCTAAAAAATCTTTAACTTTTGCTCCTAAATCTTTCCGTTCTATTGCCTGCTCTTCTGCACTCCTGAAACTTACTGAACGAGTTGCATTAGATTCCCTTAAGTACTCCTCCGTCAATTTTTCTGATCCTCTACAATTTGCATACAAGGCAAAGCGTAGCACCTTGGATGCTGTTGCTTAAGTTGTTCATTCAGCTTTGCGAGGCTTAGACAGGGGATGCCGTGCATGTGCATGTGCTTTTCTCGACTACTCATCCGCCTTCAACACTATTCCGCGCCAACTCCTCCTGATCAAAGCAGCTGCGTGCGACACTCCGAGCTGGGTTGTCTCTTGGCTTAGAGATTATTTTTCCTCCCGCACTCAGTTTGTCCAGTCGGGAAAGAGAAAATCTTCCATTCTTCCAAATAATTGTGGAGTTCTACAAGGTTCCATCTTATCCCCTGATCTTTTCTCCCTACATACTGATGATTTGAGATCGCCAAACGACTGCCTGTATGTTAAGTATGCCGATGACATGGTCGTAGGCCACCCACTCAAAAACCTGACTCATTTGCAGTCTTTAAAGGATGGCTTGATCACGTCTCCGCATGGTATTCGAATAATGAACTTCTACTCAGCAATTAGAAATTAGTACAGTGTGTGTTTCGATTGCGACCCTCTCCCATTCCTGAACCTTTGGATATTCTTTCCAATGAGGTTTCTTCTTTCCGGCACCTAGGTGTTACTTTATCCTCAAATCTCACTTTCTCTCTTCATATGGAAACCCTTTTAACAAAACTTCAAAAACTTGTTTATTACATTCGTCGTCTACGTTCATATCACACACCCTAGTCCTTAATCTGGTGATTCATAGATGGCTGTATTCTTCCATTCATTCTTTATTGTTCTCCAGTTATTTTTCCAGCTTTACTTAAAAAAGATCTAATTATTTTTAAACGTGTCATTTGAATGCTCGCCTCTGCTGCTGGTGTTTCCTATCATCTTTTAGTTGATATCATCGTGCAGCGACATTTCAACTCGGTGGAGCAATTCGCTGACCGAATTCTGAATGACACCGTTGAAAAACAAAAACAAAAACTCGATCTTGCACCTTAAAGTCCTTTTCTCTTCATATATAATTATGTCCACCTGTCCAATACCTGTTAATCTCTATGGTAATCACTGTGTACTGGAAAACCGTTTTTGCTGAAAGTTTTTAAAGTTATTTTCAAAATAAAGCAGTCCTCTCTCTCTCTTAATTGTAAACGCTGCTCGTCTATAAAATCAGACGAGATCAGACGACTTGTCTAAAATGCAACTACCGAACAAATGACTAACATTACAGGGAAGTATGCCAGTGACTTCTTACGATACAGCCTTTGTTTGCATGTTGTTGCATTTAAGAGTCTGCGACAAATTCAACGGCAACCCAACTGAGATTGTAAAAATACGTCTGAGGCTGCGAAAGGTTGCTTAACAGATGCTTAGCACTTATTATTGTTTAACATAAACCTCCGCCAGCTTACTCTGCTCGAAGTATTATCATTCAATGTGTTTCATTTCGTAGCAGAGAAAAGCATGGTTGGCCAGAAGACAATACAGGTGGCATGTTTTTCATTCAATATTTTTGTGCACATCAATTTGAATGTGCTTTATTGGAACTAGCGGGTCTAACAGCCAAGAATTAGGACTGCGAATGACCTAGTTAATTACAAAATCTGTCTGTCTATAGTGGTACGCACGTAAATCAAACAGCTATTCGCTGTCCGTCTTCGAACGACGTGTACTAATCGATTTATTTATGGAAAAACGTGAAAAAAAATGATTAGGTTTACTACTACTACTACTTTGTTCGTAATGTTTATGACAGCTTTGCGATGCTGAGTGAAAAAAAAACGTGATTTGAACATGCTCCGGTACTACGTGAATCACGCCCACCTAGCGGTAATCATAACAACAATAAGAAAAAAGACAGTACCCTCAAAAGCGTGCATAGGTACGTACTAGACATCGTTTAGAGCAAATATTTTAAACCCAAATTTCAAAAAGCATTCTGCCCACTATGACGTGGGTTATCCTGTTAATTTTGGACTCGAAATTCACGTTAGGCCGTTTTCTGTCCGCAGATGGACTGAGCTCTTTGAAGTTCTAAATGTACTTGCTCAGGTGGCATCGGAGGATTTAAGGATGCAATTGTTAAGACAAATTATGGCAGATTTGTTTGTAAAATGTTCTT
>CACRXP010000014.1:953085-981783 GCA_902702965.1 Spirometra erinaceieuropaei
GGCAACCCAACTGAGATTGTAAAAATACGTCTGAGGCTGCGAAAGGTTGCTTAACAGATGCTTAGCACTTATTATTGTTTAACATAAACCTCCGCCAGCTTACTCTGCTCGAAGTATTATCATTCAATGTGTTTCATTTCGTGGCAGAGAAAAGCATGGTTGGCCAGAAGACAATACAGGTGGCATGTTTTTCATTCAATATTTTTGTGCACATCAATTTGAATGTGCTTTATTGGAACTAGCGGATCTAACAGCCAAGAATAAGGACTGCGAATGACCTAGTTAATTAGAAAATATGTCTGTCTTTAGTGGTACGCACGTAAATCAAACAGCTATTCGCTGTCCGTCTTCGAACGACGTGTACTAATCGATTTATTTATGGGAAAACGTGAAAAAAAATGATTAGGTTTACTACTACTACTACTACTTTGTTCGTAATGTTTATGACAGCTTTGCGATGCTGAGTGAAAAAAAAACGTGATTTGAACATGCTCCGGTACTACGTGAATCACGCCCACCTAGCGGTAATCATAACAACAAAAAGAAAAAAAGACAGTACCCTCAAAAGCGTGCATAGGTACGTACTAGACATCGTTTAGTGCAAATATTTTAAACCCGAATTTCAAAAAGCATTCTGCCCTCTGTGACGTGCGTTAGCCTGTTAATTTTGGACTCGATGGAATGCATAACCTGGCAATGAGTAAGCCTCTTTTTGTCAGCTTATTCCACGCTTGTCTCCACACAGCCCTGAGCAACTTGCATTGTCCTGCCGGATAACGTAAAGTCATAAACTGGACGCAACTACCAGGGAGGGAAAACCATCCGTTGAGCACACCCGTGGACACAATTTTAACAAACACGTTTCTGATTTCTCGCAAGAATAGAACGTTGATACATGGTTTTTAATGTTTTATAACTGGGCGAGTACTTTTACGGACTCACCAATAACCGGCAGAACACGTTATAGAGATTAAAGTCACCTATTCCTTACCAGGATAAACTAACATAAGTTGTCTGACGTCAAAATTGCTCCCACTCAATCCGCATGATCCACATAGGTGAGCATGAATAATGGTTTCCTTATGCAAAAACAAGCCCTGAAAACTGCTCCCGTCTCAGAAAAATTTCTTGAAATTAATTATATTCTCAGGCTGTCATGACATGCCTGGGAGTATGACTATATATTTGATGACTGGGACGCGGAAAGTAAGTTGAGAATTCGAACGAAAATTTGTTATAATCCATGAGACAAACTGGGCCTGAACAAAAAGGTGAAATTTTCATTTTCTTACTCCTATCTCCATGCTTGACAAGACCAGTCACGGATCAAGTCGGTGCTGATTGTCCATCCACAAACTAACATATTGAATATGGTACTCGTGGCAGATATCTAAGAAATGAAAAAACAATTAATACTGATATCGGAAGTATCATTTACAATGTTCGCCGCTCCATCTTTTTTTTCCTTACGACCAAAAACATCCCAAACCCCATACGGCTCGAGATGGTCTTAGCGTATCCACTATTAGCTATAGCATTCATTATACAAATTAATTCCGTTGCTGTCTTTATTTGCACTAAAAAGGCTAAGAAATTGTGGACTGCAACGCACGGCAGAACAACTTATCTTACAGGGGACGAGCTGATTACGGGTGGAACCACTTGTATGTTGAATATGTAGACTCGCAATTTGTTCACATTTCTACAACCCAGGCAGTGGGCATGTCGAGGGTCTTTTGCAATTCCATTTAATGCACACATTCGGGCATTTCAAACAAACTCACAAGTCCGCATAAGCCATGTTGGAGATTGATCTTCTTTGTTGCAAAACTCTCCCGTTATGTCTACACAGTGCTTGCTCCTATAGGATGCGAACGCTGTAACACTTATTAGCCGCATTCCGCTTTCCTGAATGTATGTTGTTGTTAATAACAAAGTAATGGGACTATTACAGATCAAATCCAAGACATTCTATGATCATATCGTTTTCCAATTTAAATTTGGGTTTTTACGCGACCGTTTAATGTTGACGTGTTTCGTACTCTTAAATGGGCGTTCTGGTGTCCAGTTTGTTATAGCCTTTTTGCCGGCCGCTTTGTAATTGCGTAACGGGTTGAACTGCACATGTCTAATATCCACGCATTGAAAAGTCTGCTTTGTGTATCTTTGGCAAACCCCATGGCCTTGAGCTATGGAGCCTGTGGGTGTAAGGCCTTCCACCACTTGTCTCCTAAGGAAACCCTGGTCTCATTTGAACTTATTGTTAAAAGCCAGGCTGAATGGATTTACGTAACACTAACACCTTCTGCTTCCTAAAACCACGCTTGGACACCTGTTCGATTTGATAATGAGTATTCCTTCGTTTCAGAACAATTGTTTACGTCTCTGTAGAAGTTCGTTATAATATATCGGTTCATAGCTATATCGGTATAAGATAATAGAGGCAGCTGTTTACCCTTGTGTTAATTTGTGTAATATCGTCTTTCTTTGATACACATTACGATAAATCTCGCTGTTCTTCGTAACGACAGTCTCCGGTGGGAGCTCAGCAGATTCCTTAACAACTGTGTAAATGTTTTCTCGCCAAATGTCTTCGAAATAGCAGTGTCATGCATAGCTCTCTCTTCTTGGCCGTCGGCTTGTTTAAATTTCCGGGACGTTCTTTTACGTATTTGTTGATAAGCTTTACATGCAACCCACTTTCTTACATGATGCTTTGTTAAAAAGCCAGTTCGTTGCCAACGTAACTTGTGTGCATAATTTAATACCTCGGGTTGTCAGGCTGCGAACCAATCCTCCCTTCTGACTTGGCGGGACAAGACGGTATTTCATTGACCACATTTTCATGCGAATTCAGGACTACCTAGATAATACCTTGTCCTGATATACTATGTAACTATCTTCCTGCAATTTTTACAACTAAAATTCTTGCCTATTTCTGGAAATGTTTTATCGACATTGCTGCGCTCTTTTGAGGTGTCCGGTTGCATAGATTTGTAAAGCATTCCAAAAACAGTGTAAACGTCCAAATTTCCCTTCCCAAAATGGGTACCCGCATGACTTTATACGTCAATGCATGAGGCACCAGCAACTCAAGTGAAAAGGTTTTTCCAATGCTAAGGCCGCTCAGGCACCAAAACCAACCACGTGCCGGACTCTCCCATACGTCAAAAATGTATCTGAACTTGTTGAAAGACAATTGAAAAAGTACCAGATACACGTAGCATACCAGCCGGCAACTACCTTACGCACACAGCTTGTGCACCCTAAGGACAGGGTCGGCTACCTCGAAAGAAAAGGTGTTGTCTACAAAATCTCATGTTCTAGTTGTGATGCCGTTTATTGTGGCCAAACTTGGAAATCTGTCTCAACCCGTATACATGAGCATCACTTAGCGGTGAGATACGCGAACATCTATCCGAGGTGGCCATGCACACACTGGAAACTGGGCATAAATTCGAATAGGAAAACACTGGCATTGTTGGCGCCTGCCAAACAAGGAATGGCCGCGAATTCCTGGAGGCAATGCACTCAGATGAGGCATGCATCAACCGGCATATCGATTAAGATACCACATACAAAATCGTCAAGGACAGATTCAGAATGAATTAGCCAATCCCGAGATGACGGCCTTAACCAATCATGGAATCATTTTGCAAGAATCAGTCTAAACGTTTATTGTTTTTGCACAGCCGCTGTCTGAAGACGAGCTGGGGAACCAGTCTCGAAAATTAACAACAAAATGTCCTATTTCCCAAAGAACTTCACCTTTCTAATTATATTTCTTGGGATGCCTGTTTTCAATATCTATATATATATAACGTGGGGGTTGCTAAAAAGCGCATCTAATCCCCAATCTCCTTCTATGAACGCTGACGTGAGTAATCATGTCGTTTTTGCACTTTCAAAATTCTGAAACATAAGGAAAAATTATGAATGTTCAACATACTTCTGTTAACTTACCAACATTTACAGATGAGCCATGACCGTCAGCATCACGATCTAGAAAGCTCGTATTGATATCTAGGCTAGTAGCAATCATCTGTTTACGATTCGCCCAAAACGAATATTCTGGCAGACACTAAGACGCAATTGACAGACTGCAATATTGTCAGCGCCTGCGTGCCTGACTGGGACTCTTCTTTAGCCGCGCATTTCAGTCCATAATTTTAAGTCTAGGTGTAAGGGCCTTCCCACATTTGAGATTGTTAGTGTAATTCTCAATTTGAAAAAGACATCCCGGTGTGTTAACAAATATTCTGAAGTGGTCATGCCCAATTTGCATTAAATTTCGGATGGTTTTCCAATCACTTGTTTTTGCTTCTAAATTACTATTTGCAAAACTGTCCTACATCGACATGTTTTCTCGCTCATTTAAGTACCCAAATGGCCAGTTTAGTTTGAAATACCATGCTCTTCTTAATCTTAAAGTTATTAATCTCAGAGATAAACGAAAAGGCTGCCTTAAACAACTCCGAAGTTCTTCAAAATTGCAAATAAATTTCGGACGGCCTTTAAGGTGCGATTACTGCATTTAACTAGTATTTACTGAGGCTGCATTACACCGATCGGTTTTCTCGCAAGTGCAAGCGTTACAACGAATTATTTGTCAAGAACGTAGATAGCAGACATGTGTGCATATTTCTAGACGATTTTATGGACGTTGTCGTGCTGTTTAAGAATGCAGCCATTTCGACACTTTGCAAAACAACATTTCTAAAAAGAGAAAATATCCGCGTTTTAAAAATAACGGGACTATTGACGTTCCGCTACTTTTTGTTTTCACAAAAAATCTTTCTGTGATCACAAAAAATGTTTATCATGCAACATATTGCTTGGCTAGTCGGTAAAAATGAGCAAATACAAATATTTGGTCTAGGGCAGTTAATAATTAAGGAAATGCTTTAATAATAATCAGAGAACATATCTGAACTAAAATACGTACTGTCCAGACGCCCGCAAATATAAAGACATAACTGGAAAATCTCCATTTGCTTTGCCCTTAATTAGACCGACAAGGTTCATCAGATCCCGTCTTGGCTCCTGCTTGGAATACATCCACTTTCTACTTTTTCCAGATTTTAATTTTTTCTTTTCCCAAACATGATCTGGAGTGATCATATAGAATTTGTGATTTGTTTGATTGATCTTCGGGCACTCGTTCTATTTCCGTTGATTAAAATTCTGTAAGGCTGCACAAAAAATTGCACAGGATTGTGGAAAAAACAGCAATTTTAATAGAGGATATTCCTGCCTCGTATAATTTAAAAAATGAAGTTCATATCTGTTTGCTATCTGTAATATCACTCCTCTCGCAAAAAACACAAAAGGGCAATCATGTAAACTTGAATGCTAAGTTATCGAGGAAATGCTTAAATATGCTTTGTTAGGACATCCTTATATCTTGGCATAACAGTTAAATAGTCTTCTCCAATGCTCGCATCGTAGTCCGTCTGCGTTGTAAATTTGCTGCTGCAATCGTTTTCTTGACCTGCAGGAACAAGGGCGAACTGCCGACTTAAAAATGGGTAAGCGAATAATGAACATGATCTCGCTTAGATGTACGACGCTGACTCTGCTTTAAATGTATGCTGGACGTCATTAAGGTAAAGCGGCAGTTTTCCATTTTATCGGTCGCATGGATAATTACAGTGAGATGGACGATGCTTTGCTAAGTACCCAACCTCAGTCGAAATGAAAACGAACTCTAAGCCCAGTGGTTAGGACTTTTGATATCCAAGTAACAGTTTGTTCATGTGGCAATTAAATATGACTCCCTGATGGCGACTAATGAGCCAAAATTGTCCATTCCAGTCTCCCTTGTCTTTGTGTGTAATGGCAATATGTTTCACTGAAGAAAGGCTTCATGCATAAAATCTGAAGCATGCATGATTCCCCTTCTCTTTACGTCTGTTTGCGTTCTGAGTCAAGTGCCCTCTATTATTTACTTCATTTGCTGTAGCCTCATAGCTTAGCAAATTTGCAGAAGTCAAAAATCACCAGTTAGCAAATTTGTGTCAATAACGTAATACCTACTTTCGTGACAAGGCGCTTGATGTATTACATTTATACAACGTGACCGCCAAAACGCACATGGCTGCATACGACATGTGAACCTATATCGCACGGATGTCTCTATTCTGCTTTCAGCTAGTGCAAGATAGTTTTCGCTTTAATAATTACAATTCCCGACTGTATGCCCTATTGGTCGCTGAAGATATATAATGCAAAAGTTGCTAAGAGACTGATTTAATTCGTAAGCAGGCGATGTTTCCATGGTCATTAATACTTATCGTTCTTTTTAATGTCGCTGAGGCATGCTTTTTCCGTTCTAGCACACGTACGTGTTTAACCAAAAATATTTATGGATATATTTTGACAGCTAAACTAACGCAGAGACTAAAGTATTAAACTGCTGCTCGTTTTAATTCCTCATAACTGCCCTCGTCATTTCAGTATTTTTAATTTATGTTATTAACAAGATGCAATATACTGCATGAGGTGCATTTTTATTGTTACTTTTGGGTTTCCATGGAAATTAATTGCCAGCTTTGAGTGGATCAGTACATTTTAGGTCCATGGGCTCAGATCAAGGTATTTATTTATGAATATTCATGCCAACGTTCTCCTGTAGATAACCGCGCAATATTAATTACCAGCCGATAGGCAGCTAGCAGTATACTTTTTGATGCGATGATTCCATACTGCAAGCACAGATTGTAGCCCAAAGCCAATAGTCTGCCGCTGCATGACACAGTTGCGATCGTTTCTGCTCGTCAGTGGGTCCCCGGAGTATTTTTAATGGGACTCTAATTTCCCTTGCAGTTGCATTTAAATCGTCTGCAGAATAAAATTCTGTTACACGTTTTACCTGCAATTGTATTGCAGTAGCCCATTTAAGACAGGAAATACAAGGAATCCTAGCTCATATTCGCAAATTATAGCCCTAGGCGTTGACTTACTAAACTAAATAGGACGATTAGATAACGAGGAATAAAGACATCAGTGCAAATGGGAACTAAAAAACGAAATAATGACGAAAATCCTTTCAAGCGTGTTGATATGTCCTGATATGGAGCACATCTGAAACCATCCAGTTTTTGTTTTTAATAGACAAAAAGTCGATAACTAGGCAAAATGACGTAACCGATAAATGCGTCGCACTTTATTATGTTAGTAGTTGAGTGTGCAATGGCTTAAACAATCTTTGCAAGCATAGTCTGACATAAAGACTTGAAGATCACATTACCAAAAAAGTGATTTTTACCACTGTCTTGATAGGAGGCAGGCATTGTTGCGGCATACTGTTTGATGCTAAAATTTCGAATTTACGCGTCAGTCACCATGCGTATAAATGATTAAATTAGCATGTTTTAAAAACATCTCAATAGTCGTCAACTGCATCCTAATTCTTCCTATCTGAATATGACTACAGTTATGCATAATCTGCTTTTTTGCAGTCCAGGAATGTTTTCCTCACAGAGACTTTATCGATCTGGAAGCATCTGTTCGTTTATTGTTGCAAAGTCTACTAATACTGAAAGATTATCATTTTCGGTCACCAGAAGAAAGCATATATGTCACAATCGACACGCACCAGACCGGTGTCATTCATAACTGCTCAGAGATTAAGAGTACGCCGGATTAAACTATTTATCCTTTAATCTGCTTTGCTGAAATACCCAAAATACAATTGGGACTAAGATACAAGGTATGCGTATATGGGCAACGTTTGTATTTACTTCTGGTATCGTGATCATCCTTTTTATTAAAGTTCTTCATAACATACTAAGCGCAAGTTTTTGGGTAAATAAGATATTTTTTAGACGAAACTTGCGAATTAGCGTTGCCAACGCATATGTTCGGTCAAAATTCAAGCGTGTATACACGGTCTTGGGCATAAAGAATTAACCAAATCATTAACTCTAAACATCAACTCACGTGGCGGATTTCGTAATATTATCTGATTGAAGGTATATACCGACGTATTATGAACGGGAGAAAACTCTGACGGACCGTCTCTACACTCTGTTTTTGTGTTTTTTATGTTGAGTGTTTTCCGCAAATGTTTGAGCAGTTGTCCAAAACATTAGTATGATCGTTTAAACTATGTCCGGCGACGCATTTTCGACTGCCTAATAAATTTATTTTTCCAGACGTTTTGGATACAAATCATAAAATTGTCAGCAGTCTATGGCTAACTTTCCCATCTTGAGGTAAAGCTTATATATACCATTGCTGCTCTCATGTCTTATATTTTCCTTTTTTTAATTTTTTTTTCAAGTGGACATTCCATGGGCGAAAAAATTTCAAAAATCCCATTTCGGTGTCCACGAGTGTTGCAGTGGACAATGTTATTGCAAAATTGCAAGTAGACATATCATTTACAGCTCCCATCAGGACAGATAGCATTACACATTCCTTATCAAAAATCCATTTGATTGATTTCGGAAATATGGCTAACAAGGCCTATTAAGCTTCATCCAAATCAATGCCATTCTGGGTAAAGGGTATGATACAAAATTTCGGACAACTTTTAAAGCACGCAGTCCGCAATGCAAATCTGCCATCCTGTACTGGTTGACGTCACTGACTTTCTCACATTTAGCGCTTGGTATGCAGAAAACAAATAGCTAATTCTTATACTGCCTCATAAAAAATAATTAGATTTCACAATCCTACTCTAATTAATTGTGGAGGGGTATACCGATGCTGTGCAACCTATTCAAACGCTTATTGAAAATACTAAATTTAGCTTGTTATGCGTTGTATATTTTGTCCACTTCTATCCGTCTCCGTGTGAATATTGGACCGCATTTGCGTATTGGGGACGTGGATATTTTTTCTTAAATAAGCCTTATAGCAGCGGCCATAAAGGGGGAGGAAAACAAAAAACCTATTCTCTTATTCTGCTTTCTTTCATGTGAAAATCGTGCCGAAAATACACCCACGAATGTCATGCCACATAAATAATATTGTTATTAAAACTGAATCAAAAAAGAGAAAGTGCGCCAATCAATGATAGACTGACGAGCAGGTGTAATTAGTGGTGTAATTTAATGTTGCTACGCTGGCGTATGACAGGCGGTATGACGGAAGTCACGCCAGATTAGTAAATTGGTTGAGGCCCGTGTCATCATTATTACATTCAGTGGGGGAGAAGAGGCATCCAACTAGTGCGGCTTCGTTGATCTGTGATTTTGTTGTAGCAAAGCATGTTTAACCAGAGAAGGCTTCGATTGCAACATCAATACCACTTTGTTCAATGGTAGTTTTTATGTAGATCATAAAAACTCCGCCTCGTTTAATAACACGCTCCTGTCGATACAATTTATAATTTGGGACATGTAGAAAAGCATTCGATATTAGTTAATTTACCCGTGTCTCGGTAATACAAATTATATCGGGGTCATATATTTCATTGAAAGTTCTAAGTTTGGATCTTTTTGGATTATTGATCTCGCATTTATATGAGCCCTACTCAAAATGCTGAATATGGAATAACTAAGCTGTGATGAAAAAACGATTTTCCAACGATTCCTTGATTGAATGATGGGCTAAATTGAGGGAACTGTGTGATTCTTGGAGGATATGACGATACGTATGGCGGAATGTGAGTGCATGTTTTAGGGTGTATGAGTTGGGCGTAGGTATGTAGAGGTGGGTTAACTAGGTGGTAATTTTAACGAAATGGGGTTTAATTGGGGGAAGTGTGGAGGCTTGTGTTATTAGTGGGGTTGTCATAAGGGACTAAGAAGTTTGGAATTTTGGAGTAGTTTGGCTTATTCTTATGAAATGCAGGTGGATTTTGGAGAGTGCTGGTGCAACTGTAGAAGTTTATTTGTTTCTGATGGAGATTGGAGAACTCCTATTTATTAGGTCTACATATTTAGGGCGCTTTACTTGCCTTAATGGTTTTATAAGGACTTTCAGTTTGTAAGTCTTGTTTGGCGGTCAGTTTCTACTACCGTTTGGACGGTTGTGGGCGTCCTAATAAGATTTATGTTCTATCCAATACCGCAACGTGACTGGGTCCGGGATCTACGTCTCCGACTTGCTCTGGTTGTGTGTTGGTAACTTGATGTAACCAATTTGTTTGTTTCTGCCCACCCGCCCTAACTGCTTTTGCAGGGATGCGTTTTCTATCATGAGAAGTAGGGTCAGAAGTACTCGCTGGAGGTTCGTCTAAGCGGATGTGTACATAAAATGTGCACAGTGGATATTCAGTCGACGGACTACAGGAGGTGTGATGTAGGTCAGTTTGGAAAGAGTCATTTCATACAAACGGTGTCGGAATAAGATAAAAAATGAGTGGATTGATAATGCGGTCGGCAAAGTGAACTGACCTTGTGACAAAAACGGATTCCTATGATATTTTATTGAGTAGATCAACATAGGAAACATCCTGAGCATTTGTTGATTAAATGTAACCGTATCATCACTATTACCAAGCTACATGCAATCACTGGGCGACCCTTGTTAATCATTGAGAACTGCTCCCGTCTTAGGACAAAATCTTGCAATGATTATATTATTAGGCTGTCAAAGCATGCCTGGGAGCATGAAGATAGATTTGGTGACTAAGGCGCTGAAACTAAGTTATAGATTTGAACGAAAATTTGTTGTAATTTATCAGAAATTGAGGTCTGGACAAAAAGGAGAAATATTCATGTTCTGACTCCTATCTCCAGGTTTGACAAGACCAGCCCAACCCTAATACGCCTCGATGTCGTCTTAACGTATTGATTAATAGGTAATGCGATAAAAAAGTGCAGGTTGAAAGGGAATTCTAATATGGGTAATATCGGCTTTTTTGGAATATTTGCACAAAAATAACATTCTGCAGATATATATTATTAGAGTTACGATAAAAACCATCGATAGGCAGAATTGCTGACAGAACCTATTACCACCAGATTTGTAAACAATTGGCACGAATTTTAAATAGGCGAATGAGGCGGCTGCCATCCTTGCTAATTATTGCTCTAATGCTTTGAAAACCAAAATAAATATGTCGATGGCTGGGCACTTAAAAATCATGGCCTGCAGAGCTTTACGCGTCGTCGGGAAAACGTTTTCCCGAGCTAATTCGACCTCAGATGTCTTAATGGGGGGGTGACTTTGCATTTGAACCCCTACTCATGCTTGTTGCGGTAGTTTGGCCCAAAATCAATATGAACGAGAAAACACTTGTTCAGAGGAATCTAGAGTTGTCCGCACCAAACGGGACTTCACTCGCTCTCCAACACACCCACAGAACCTTACATTGCTATGTTAGAATGCTGAATGAAGACTCGCCATCAAATTCAGGAACTCTCTGGAAGAAGACGAAGATGGGATCACTGGAAGAAAGATTTGATTGCCCTGATGTATCGGGTTCCTATTTGAACCCATAGTCAGTGACAGTCGCAGATAAGGACTAATGGATTCTGCCCACCCGTCCTAACTGCTTTTGCGGGGACGGGTTTTCTACCATGGGTAGTAGGGTCAAAATACTCGCTGGAGGTTCGTCTAAGAGACTGATATTTTTATCGTTTTGTCCAAGTTGGACTGTGCATTTGTTTTTATTTGTTCTAGAATACGAAATGCTTGCAAGATGTTCAGTTGATGGAGCGTAGTGCTGATCAATGTGTTTACATCCAGAGGCATTTCCCTGAAGTCCTCATTATACTACAGCTCACCCAGCCGGCGTTTTTCTCGCTCGCGACCTCGGACTGTCGATATCAGCTAGCATCAGGCCCGTCACTGTTCCACGCCCTGCTCTTTTAAGTCGAAACAGGAAAACAAGTCAGCCAGATAAATAAGTAAATAAAATAAGTTTATTTAATACCCATCGCGGTCCCATCGCAGCAAATATAAACAACTTTTCATATCAATTTTTGACGAGATAGAGAGAATCTGTACAATCCGCAATACATAGATGTTGAATAAGTAGTCCGTTAACCAAAATGTTGAGCGAGCATTAGAAACAAACTCATTGTATAATAAAAACGATTGCATATACTTTAAAAGAGAAAAAAACTGTCGTTCATGACAGGATAAAAATGCGGTCAGGACTGGCCAGCATGTGGCAGTGCAGAACGGATTATAAACGAACATCGCCAGGGCAGAAATGAGTGTCATCAATGAAGGATAAGTGCACGGGTCAGACAGGATTGGCCTGCATGCGGTATTGTATGAGGGATTCAAAACTAAATTCATACACCGGATGAGAAAATTCGCGTCAAAGTGGCGAGACGAGAGGAACCCAGACACGATCGGTCGCTCTTTCGGTATATACCTTCCGTCTTCTCACTGCTCAACAAAGGTCGCACCGTGAATGTGTAGAGCTCGGTTATTCTGATGATACAGTTGCATTTGATTATCAAATACTTAACTGTTTCCAACTTATACCTACTCGAAAAAATATTATAGAAATCATTCCTTCACAACGACGATCCATATAACCGACCGAAAGAGTCACTTTATTACCTTCCTCTCTTATTTCGTTGTTATGAAATGACTCTGTCCGAACTGACTTCCAACACAGTCTGCAGTCCGCTGACCGAATATGGATGGCACAAGTTTCAACATGCGATGTGGCCGAAATGCGCAAACTTAGATGCGAGAAGTCGCTATCACAGTCGCCTCTCATTATGCTGACTTTTCGTATTTTCAGCATTGTAGCACCTGCAGCGCGGCTTTACCGACATCCTGACTGTTTGACACAGAGGGATCGTGCCGTTTAACAACAAGACATTTTCTCATTAACCGGTCCACAACAAATGGTGCCACTGAGAGTACCCCTCTCATTTAACCCTGCAAACAATAAACACATTCAACCGAAAATATTGAGGAGGTTAACACCTCACAGGAAGGATATTTCGACCAGGGATTTCGAGATATCGTAATTGGAGTATAAGATGACCGACATTGTTTACTGGCTGTTGACTGTTACTAGAAGATACGAAGTGTTTTACATCGAAATTTTAGAAGGTAAATATTCCTGAATCAAAACCATGCCGCATAATCCTACTAGATGATACATAACATCAACGTATTTTCCTGTAACCCAGTGGAGGTCTAAGTGGCAATAAATAAATGCTAAAGCCAGTGGCGTTGGTTGTTAGCTGACGGTCGTAAAATCGTTTGCAGAACCATTCTGGCTCAACATGTGTACGCAGAGCGATTTGGCCTTTCTGCTTGAGGTAAACATATCATTTACAAACAGAAATCCCCCACTAAACTTTTCATAATAATGAACATCATGAAAATGCGCGAATCGATAAAGCAGAAATGAGATGTGTTCGTAAGCGCAAATGCCAAAGGGCTGTTAAATTGACAATATGATTGACGCTCGATATAAAGCTCCTGATGCAATTGATCTTTGTTTAGGGCTAGGTGATACTTTTACGACACCCAAGCATAAATACGATATCCGGAACGGCAGTGCCGTTATGTCCTCCAGATGCCATACAAAAACCGCAAGATGGTGGGTCACGGCTAAACATCAGTTTTAGCATATCGATGAGCATACGATTTGAAAAAAACAAACAAACGTATGATTTGCAATTGTTTTTCATTTTTTTTCTCCAAGATGGGAAGGTTAGGGAAAATGCCTTTTGCTTGAGGTAATCTCTAACAGACCGCACATTCTTTGGGCCATTGAAGAAATAAGGTTTATAGTTTAAAAACAATCAACGGGTTGTTCAATGTCAGATGTCTGCTTCGATCACCAAAAATCTGACATGAGTTCCTCGGGCATGGATATCGGTATGAAATGCACGACCTACAATACATTTATTACTGAAAAGAATATGTTACAGGCCGTTTTACTAAACAGCAAACGATAACGATATCATAAAATAATTTTTTTGACCGTAAAACATGCTTTAGGGGTGCAGATCCCATTTGAATTCACTAGAGAATTTTGGGCATATGATGATTATCAGAGCGAAGGAAACAATGCGTATATTTAAAACTACATTTTTCTCCAATCACAGTAAGAGATATCCACACCGGGGGACAAATAGTAAATGTCTGCAACACCTCAACCTTGTCAGACGCTCTAGAGTCTTATCACCGCGACCTGGAAATGGACAAACGGATGATCATCATCCTTAGTATATACGTGGGGAGATTATTTAAGCAAATTAACGAGATGGATATTACCTATGTTGCGATCAAACAAATCAAAATTTTCGAATATGTAACAAGTGCAATCTACAATGTATGTCGATCGTAACAAAAGTCACGTAGCATATATTAAAAGAAGCTAAACGTTTTCTTGGTGGACTAAATTTGATTTACCATCCAGTCATTGTATTTAACGTCAAGATCTACAAACCAGTCGAGGGCTTTGACCTATCATTTACGTTGAAAAAAATTGGACTAGTGAGTTTTTATCGCTGCAGTATTTCCTTTCTTCAACCACAATTTCTAAAATCGCGATGTCACTGTCCCACTGTTTTGTGTTCGAAAATTATTATGTCAGTGTTTTCTACTGTGCACCTTTTGTTATAATAGGTTTCCTTAATTTCATATAATGTTTGAAGTCAAGGTAGGCAAGGTCTGCTGACTATAACATGCATGTCATTATCATTCATGCAATATGGAATACAGAGCCCGATGTGTGGTTACTCGTGGGCACAATTGTCTCAGCAACAAGTCACTCTGTCGAACGACTAGAAAATTTATATCTGTAAGCCTACTGGCTGACTCAATCGATAAAAAGCTGCTCTGAGACTACGAGGTCACACATGCGCAAGCAGGACAAACAAACTACAGAATGCCACAGTTTACTATGCTGGCATTATTTATCACAAGTGCACTTGCTTGCAGATGTGAGAATCTAGCATTGCATGCTATAGGCATTTATTGCACAAACAGCTGATCAAATAAATGATGCTTCGCATAGGATAGGAGACGACAAACTAAATTAATTTCGCACTGATGTCTTCACCAGAAACAGGCAACAAGTTCGTTTGACTTACGTCTCAGTAAACGCGCACACTAAGGAGAAAGATACCTTGGTAGAGAATCGGTTTGAGGTTCCAGAAGGATTTAGATAATTGCGTAATGTTTTAATTTGCCTTCAAATGCTGTAAGTTCTGTTGTAAGATGTTTAGAATTTTCTAACCGAGTTGTTCTCCTCCAGTGCGTTCTCGTATGCTATTTGCAGCTTTCCATGGAGAACCAACATGTCCCTATTTGAAAAACAATGGAGGACAACGTCAAAGGGTTTTTGACTTGGAAATCAAGATTTCTCTACCATATCACGGTTGGCAAAACAACATATGAAGTTCGACTGAAAAAAATCGAAACTGACTTAGGTACAAATTGTATTTGGATAAAGGCGTTGGAAGATGACCAACGTTTCCAATGTAAGGTTCGATTTTCCGTTCTACAATTTAATCTCATATGTTCAGTGTATTTTGTTGTTTGTACTTATGATAATGCAATATTTAAGAGTGAAAATAAATCAGCCTTTTCGAAATAAAACTCTTATCAACTATTGTTAGGAAAGAGATTTTTCCGATATTTTATTATATAAACCATAATATCCTTTAGGTGCCAAGCTAAACTAGTGGTGTCATTATGAGCACATATTTACTTTACGCCGGCTGTAATAAGCTCAACAAATTCAACTTAAACAAAAGTCCGACAGGACAACGGGCTCGTGGCCCAGTGGGTAGATGCGTTGGACCTCTAGCCAACAGGTCGGGAGTTCGAGTCTCAGGTGTTCCACACTCCGGGGTTAGACATGACTGGCTGACGACGGTTAATAAGCCAGAAATGGCCATTCCAGTCTGCCTTGTCTTTGTCAGCAATACCATTTTGCCTATATATCATGCACCGCTGTGCAGCTGCTGGTTGGGCTCGAGAGAGAGTCCATAAGGCACAACGGAACGAGTGACTTCCATATGAACGATCGGTGAGCAACCCCTGCCATTGCATATTCCCTATCGAAAACTGACAGGACAACGGGCTCGTGACCCAGTGGTTAGAGGCGTTGGACCTCTAGCCAACAGGTCGGGAGTTCGAGTCTCGGGTGTTCCACACTCCAGGGTTGGGCATGACTGGCTGACGACGGCTAATAAGCCAGAAATAGCCATTCCAGTCTGTCTTGTCTTTGTCGGTAATGCCATTCGGCCTATATATCATGTGCCACTGTGAGGCTGCTGGTTGGGCTCGAGAGCGAGAGACCGTAAGGCACAACGGAAGGAGTGAGTTCTGTAAGAACGATTGGTGAGCGCCCCTTACCACTTGAGAAATAAGTAAACATCTAATTAAAACGCACGGTGAATTATGGTTCTGCAAAATGTACCTCTTGATACGCATAATATTGGCTATATTCAGCCAGGAGTTGCAGCCAGCGATTTTTGCCTATAGCCGACTATGCGATTAGGCATCAAAGTATCGAATCAATGCTAATGCATGTTCTGCGTACAGATTTTTATTTATGATGATGGCGTGGTGCGCACCGATCAGGTTCTCGAACACCCACCTTCCCTTTAACCCTAGAGCTTACTGCGGAGCTCTCGCAGACATTAACCTAATCTCATTAGTTTTTGATTCATTTAGACTTAGAACTGGTCTTCAATCTATGTTTAATGCGATAACCGGACTGAAGCCCTTTAGCGCATTTGCATTAGAACGAACAAGTCTGTTCAGTTATGTAAAATATGTGCGTCCATTGCTACAGTAAATCACTTCGGCACGGTTATGAACAGCTAACCATGCCTTGTGAAATTTAATCTACATCTTCAAGCGCTTAGTTGCTTGTGTGCAGTCAATTGTATGTTGACTATTAAACCTGCTCAAATGATGTTTTGCATATTCGAATGTGTCTATATTTGGGGACGCAAATTGACCTTTTGAAGGTACTGTTTAAATGGTTTGGAGTGTTTTGCATCATCTGTCTTCGTAAGAATATAAATCCTGAAACAATTTATTATGTAGGGCATTTCATCAAGAGTTTGTTAATCTCATCAGTTTCTAGTCCCTACTGTCTTTGCTGATTTAAACTGCGTCTGATCCCCAATAAGACACATGATTGCATCAGTGGAATCAATCCTTAGTCATACGGAGACAACGGAGGAGACTAAGAGCCTTATCCGACACGAAGTGCCGTCTCTAGTGATAACCCACAGGAAGTGCTTTTCAAGGTCGAACGTGATGCGCCTAGAGAATTCAAGGTCGACAGAGACCTGGCCATCGTCTGAGCGGTCAAAGAGCGCGCCACGATTGTACTGGACAGAACAGACTACCTTCAAAAAGCCAAAGGTTTACTGAAGGACCGACAGTTATATGTTCTATGTACAACGAAGCCTGTAAAGGCGCTGACACGCGAAATTGATTCTACGTTGTGGGCCTTGGAGTACTCAGGTGCAATAACGCCGGCTGATAGACACATGACGAGACCCCAAGTTACGGCTTTGGCCCGATTCTATAGCCACCGTAAAGTGCACAAAGAAAGCGCTCCTCTACAACCCATCGTGCCGCTCAAAGGTCCCCTAAAGTATGGACTGGCTAAGTGGCAGTTCCAGCGTCTCCAGTTCCCGACTACTGAGTCCGACACCACAGTCTCTTCGTCAGCACGATTCCTGGAGAAACTCGAAGGGGTAAGCCTCCATCCAAATGGGGTCATGGTATCTTTTGATGTTACATCCCTTTTTACTTCTATTCCCCAGGACCTAGCAATCGAGACAATAGAGCTGCTTTAACAAAGCAAATACGATGACACGGAGAATCGTCTTGGACACGCCCAAGTTCTTTAGCTCCCGAGGCTTTGTCTCGTTCTACAGGACAATTTACAAGCAGGTGAAGGGAATAACAATGCGTACGCCCTATTTAAGAATTAATAGCAGAGGTAGTCCTGCAACGGTTAGAGTCATTGGTCTTCGAGCACCACGGGCCGACGTTCTGGGCCCGGTAGGTGGATGACATCTTCGTCGTTATCGAATGAGATTAGGTGTTGACAATCAAAGAATACCTCAACGCCGTCTTCCCGGACATTCAATTTACGATGAAAAACGAAGAGAACAACCAGCTGGCCTTCCTCGATGTGGTCGTATGCCGCAAAGATTGTGGTTGACTAAAGACCAAAGTGTTCAGGAAAGCGACAAAAACGATGCAAGTACTGAACTTCATCAGCAACCACCCAATCAGCCACGAACGCACATGTGTAGGGACGATCTATCAACGTGTCGAAACGTACTGCAGTGAGCTGAAATTTCAGATTGCCGAATTACAATACCTCCTACGGGACTTCAAAGCCAATATATACTCGCGCAACTTCCTCAACCAGTGCATACGCAAATGGGCCGAAAGTCCTAACCGCACAGACACCAAATCTTGGCGGGCGCTTCCGTATCTCAAGAACGTTTCGGAAGCTGTCGGCCGCCTTCTGGCACCACCTGGGGTTTGAGTTACACACAGGCAGAAGGCAACCATCTGGCGCCAGGTAATGAAACCGAAAGACCCACTGCCACGGCTAAAAACGTCTGGAGTCGTTTTTCGGATCTGGTTCAGATGCGGACAAAACAACTACGTCGCAGAAACCGGAAGACAGCTCCGAACGAAAATGGCCGAACACGCTGCAGCGGTGCGGAGAAATGACGTCATCTCTCAAGTTGCGGCTCATTCGACGAGATCCGGCCACACATTCACATTCGACGAGGCCGAAATTCTCGCAAGAGGTGACAACCGCGTGAGCCGGTAGCTGCTTGAATCATGGTTTACTGCCATCCCCCCAATCCATTAACAACTGCAATGGACTTCCTCTTCCATGCTCGGTGCTGAGACTTCGCCTACGTGGAGTAATTGGCCACGCGGGGAGCGCACAGTTGAATACTCATTCCAACAACCGGGTCATCGCGTCAGATGGTCGAACAATCATCACACCAACACCCAACGCACATGATAAAATTGCAGCAATTGACGACGCGAATATCGGTCATCAAACAATTAGCACACCAAGTGCGACGATCCCGGATGAAGGAGGGATCCGTTAATGTTCTTAGGTATGCGGCAGACTGACGACTGTATCCTATAAATACTGTAGCCCCTTGTGCATGAACCAACCGTACCTGATGTTGTCTCTGATGGTGGGTTCGAGCAGGAATCCAAAACGTTGGGCTAATAAAGCTCTTGCCTCAGCGATCCTGTCTACATCTTCAAGACTACTTGGATCTATAGGCAGCGCAACAACCAATCCCGATGTCGAATGCATGTCGAGTTAAAATTTGTTAGGCTATTGGCTGGCTTAATCAATTAGGCAGGATTTTGCGATTATGATTTCACATAAAGTTGCAAGCATGACAATCAAAATACAAAATGACACACTTTTTTGTGTTGGCACTATTTATTTCAAGCGCCCTTGCTTGTATATGTGAGAATTTTGCGTTGCATTCTAACCACACTTACTACATAATCAGCTGATCAAACGGGAGATTGTAACCATATAATAGTGGACAGGAAGCTTAATTTCATTCGCATTGATTGCTCCATCAGAAACAAAGAACAAGATAGTTTAACTTGCAGTTCGCATAGGCATTATATATTGGTGTAAAATAAACCTGATTGACGGAAAAGCGTTCAGGTTCCAGGATGCATTATAAACTTGCTTAGTGCTTTCTCTGTGTTTTTATATTATGAGTCCTAATTAAAGTGCTCTAATAATTATTTATGGCCTAAGACACCCCAAGATTCTGGTAATATATTTTTTTTAGTTTTGTATGGAGAACGCACATGTCCCTTCTTTGACAGTCGGACAAAAATGGAGAAGAGGGTCAAAGGTCTTTTGACTTGGGAGGCAACAACCCTTCATCATCTTACGAATGGTAGAAAAAGATGTGAATTTCGACTGAAAAGTATCAAAATCGACTCAGTGACAAACTGCGTTTCTATAACGAAGTTGAAAAACGGTCAAAGTTTACGATGTAAGGCTCGATTTTCAGTACTCAACATTATCGTCTTACGGGCGGTGAGTTTGCCTTTTCGCCACCATATATGAACAACGCTTTGCAGTGCAAATAGTTTGGCGTTTTTGAAATTTAAATCTTTGCCGATATTGATTAACCAGGTTGTTGACTCCGTTGAGTTTTGTTTCAAATATTTATTCCTGATATAATTTTACAGGTTCAAGTCAAACTTATGACGTTGCAGTAAGAATGCCTTCATTGAACACCGGTAATGACAAACTCAGTAAGATCGACTCAATTATAAATTGCATTACACATGATCAGTATTTTCTACTGGAGAGCGATGTGATGAAGTCCTACGGTTGTTACCTGTGATACCTTGAGGAGATCTGCGGAAATTGAAATAGAGTGCACCAGTACAAGGGTGGATGAACTAGGTTATCACGCGTGTCCTCTAACAGCCACATGCGACCGCGTGTCGTGGACGTACAAGTGGGTTCAGAGAATTATGTGCACTCCATTTAAGATAAACGTGGAGAAGTCGATGTAGCTTCCCTCCTAAGGGGTATCTCCTAATGTAGGCCACAATGAAAGTTTCCTGAAGATCAAAATCGGTACGTTAGCAATTTTTCGTCAAGCACACGACCTTCGACCAATGTCGACAAAGAATGTTCAACGCTCTAGGTCCACGTTAATCACATGCTCTTAACATTACCTGATCAGTATTCCCAAACATCGGGAAATTCCAACGACGTCATACGGCAACTTAACGCAACACCGTCAAAACAAAGACAATTTTTAAGTTAGGCCAGTTAAGGGAACATGACAGCCTGCATTACATACATGTCGTCAACTCCGTCGGATCAGGCAAAGTTCCGAAAGCCAACAGAGGAGAATAATTGTACAGATCACATTAAAGCACAGCTGACTGACTGCTTAAAATACTTTAAGCGGATGGTTCCAAAAGCGAAGAGGACAATGAATGTCCGCGACCCTTCGGCACGCCTATACCTCGATCATAAGACTCATCGAAAATTAAGAAAGATGGTACACCGGCGCACACAAACCTCGAGAAGGGGAACCTGTCATACCACACGAGAGCAAAATGCCTGGCGGAGAAACGGAAGCCTCTGTATGATCAGATAACGCCACATAGCAGTCAGGATAACTTGGTATTTATTAACGGCGTACAAAACCTCGATCTAAACAGGACGGGTATGTCTACGTTAGGCGTCTCATATGTTTTCGCGAACGTACCAGTCGCGGAAATGATAAAACGTCTCTGTGATTTAGTTGCCGCCATTGAGCAGGCATAGTATTGGCGGCGAATGCTTCTAATAAATTATCATCGAGGTTTACCTTGAGCATACAGTACCTATGTAACAACGATTTGCATAGAAAGATTGATAGGATAGTCATGGGCTCACCACATGACCCGTTTTAGACGAATATATTAGTTGGAAAGTTGGAAGCAGCGCTTCGGACCTTTCAAGCAGCCGACAATTTTGTACACGTCTCTATTTGTTCCATCCCATTTGCAGAGGGCAAGAACAAACTATCAGCGCAGACCACCTATATGGGTATTAAATCCGTTACACGTTCCTTTGAGGTAGAATATATTGGCGACAAGAGTCTGCGGTGATTTAGAAGAATAAGAGAACATATTAAAGGGTCAAATTAAGAACTTTAACAACTTTGTCCGCACGCACAAGGCAGACACCGCACAACCGTGTAGATGTTAGTGAGGCCTTTCGACTGACTAAGATAGTTTCTCCAAACAATCAAAAACTGCTTGGGCTGCGCATGTTGGCTACGGCGGAGACAGTTGCATTCAAGATACGGAAACCGGTCCTATGTTCACAGGAGATCTGCAAACGGCTCCCACATTCTCCAAGCCACCTGTATATAATTATCTTTTCCGGTGCCCACTTTTCCCCTGAACTCGAACCACAGCATGATCATCTACCTTCCTATTTATTTAGACTCACTATTTCAATATCTATACAAATGCCCAGATCTAAAAATAATTTACTGAAAGCAAACGAACGTTCGCCCAATCGTAATTTTTCATTAGTACATCCGCTTTGTTGAATACGATAATTGGAAACATTAGCTCACTTACCTTAAATGATGGCTTTACACCAGCCTTGGCATTTCTGTCCTGGCCTACTAAGTGTTTTGCAGGTTGATTACCAGAAATTTTTCCCTCGTCATTCACCAATTTCGGACAGTTTGATATGATATTTATCTTGGGATTGACAGCGTATACATCTATGCTATTTTAAGAAAGTATTCACTAAACTACTGTTCATTTACTTGCAGCTACGCTTACCGTCCCTTGACGTAGTTAAACGTTTTGGATTTATTAAATTGCAAGATCTCGACGCTTATATTTACGTAAAAGCGAATGATCAGCGGATGCAGGCAACGCACATATATTTTCAAGCTGAGACAAACGTCAGCATGCTTCTTGACATAGTCAAAGCGACAAAAGACTGTTTTGGCGGCGTGCTAATGTTGAATGAAGAGCAACAAAAGATTGCTGCGGATTATTTTATAAATACGTTTGTATTGCCATCTTGTGAAGCGCAAAGATATAATCCAGCATACACACGACTTAGATAATTTCCCCCATCAAATAATGCTTGGGACACCTCGGATATGGGTTTACTGTCCCGTGAAACTGAAACGCTTCTTCTTCTGCAAAATCACAGGGAAAGCGCTGGATTCTTATCATAAAACGATATTTCTATGTAGGTTTTTTAGCAAAGAAAATATAATTTTGTGACACTTTAATTATGTTTGACTTCTAGTAGAAGCCTATTTTTCTAATATTTACAGGATTACAGTATGTTAGCTAAGTCATAAAATCTATCGAAATTTACAGATGTTTCTCAATAACTGGCAAAGCGATATCAACTGATTATCTAATACGTATGCTAATTAAGTGGACCATTTAAAGAATAAAAAAACAAACAAATCTTAATGGCAGTGTTGTTTCGCCTCGAAATGTAGATTTTTTGAAAACTTCCAATATCCCAAAAACGCCAACAAGTGTTGTAATATAGTAAACTTTGTTTGTAGACATACAGGTTAAAAAGCGGAGTAAATATAAACATTCAAATAAAATAACTTTCACAAATAATGTTTGAACGGAGTTTGCATCCAATTATCCTCTAAGAATTACTGTTATTCCCTATGAGGCGGTTTTATGACAGACTACATCCCGCAAATAGATTCCAAAACAGTCTTTCAGGGCTTCGTGGTATACTTCAAAATTTTGTGTTGTATATTATGTAATTCAACAAAGAGACAAAATTATGCTTGATTTTACCGACGAAAACGTCGACGGAACAAAATGTAGCATAGAGTCACACGGTGCCAGAGCAATCGATGATGTCACATTTAAATAGAACTCTAAGGCTTGACCGTAAACAAACGACTTTGTGTTTTTAAGATAGAGAGAGAGGAATTTGCTCTATTTTGAAATCATAAATTCCAAATCTTCAAAAAACATTTGCTCCATCTACAATGAGCAGTAAATAAATTAATAGGTGATTCTCGAGTCAAAAAGGTTAACACAAAAGGAACGATTATTATGAGGAAAGTTCAAGTTTGCACGTAAGATAGCGCGCCAGGAATTGCACTACAGAAGATCAGAAAGCCAATGTGCGACAAGACATAAGTCGGAAGCCGCGGCGCATCGGGCGCGAAGATTTCGCAGAAATAAGACCAAAATGGAAGGGATGGGCAGCGTCACGTATAATCTGACCAGCAAATTGATTGATCATATTGAAATGTCATCGTGAGTAAGTGTCGACTAAAAAAGATTAGAAACAGTAGCGGGCATTTGGAGGACTCGTTTTAAAATTAAAAGATCTTTTTTGAGCAAAGCAGAAAAACGACAGGAGAGCAGTATAGGATAAGAGGAAGAGTATCGGCATCGATAAACCGACAGACTAAGGGTTGAGGTGTGTGGTAGGAACGTAAACGACTAATGTAAAAAAAAGAAGTTTACGACATTTACTAAATATGGAGTCTATATGGAGAGAAAATGAAATATTTGAAGCCAAAGTAACGCCAAGGTACCTGAAAGAGGACACCTCGTTAGGAATGATGTCAGAGGATTCAGGACTAGGAGGGGGGCGCAGTCGGAAAAAACACTGAACTACTTTTGGTTGCTCATTAGGAGACTATTTTCGTCCGACCTTACTAGGACGTAGTTTAGGCCATCATTAAGAGACTGGAGGCGTGTCTGATTTTTGCAAGGTTGTCAGACCACCACATCATCAACATACTTAACCAAAATACAGTCGTTAGGGGATCTTAGATCGTCGGTGTGGAGGGAGAAAAGATGAGGGATAGAATGGAACCTTGAAGAACTCCGCAGTCATTGGAAAAACCATAGATTTCCGCTTGCTAAAATGTACGAATTGAGTGACGATCCAGCCGGGACAGCCGCACACGGATGTTTTGGTAAGGAGAAGAGGGTGCGGGATGGTAGTGATGGCGGAGAAGTAGTCAATAAAGGCGTATGCGTACTCGCGGCAACCCTTGTCTTATTCTTTTAGAGCTGAGTGAACCACATCAGCAACAGCATCTAAAGTACTACGTTTGGTTTTGAATGCAAATTGTGAAGGGTCGGAAAAATTGGAAGACAGAGGCTTTATAATATCTAGGGCAACTACTTCAGCAATCTCTGGTGGTGCGGAAATGCAGGTAATAGGACGAAAACATATGGGACCACAATTACCGGGTTTTTTAGGTATAGGAGTGATTCTCACTGAACGCCGTGCTTCGGGAATTTCCGACTCCATGAAAGACATATGAATAATGTGCGTTAAAATAGAGTCTATCTGAGAGCAATAAGATTTAAGAAGAAAAGGCAAGACACTATCCGGTGCGGCAGTTATTGATCCACGGAACCGTTTAAAGTGTTTATCTACTGTTGACATAGACACGGGTTGGACGACAAATAGTTATAGGGGAATGACATCTGAGGGAAGATTGAAGTCATTGTGACTAATTAGAAAATTTTTATTAAAGGAGTCCAAATCAGCATCCACATGTACCAGTGTGTTGCGCGTAGTATTTGAAGGGATTTATGGAATACCTATGAACACCCTAACTTCCCATCATGACCAATCCGAAGGCTACTTCGTAAGTACGCTGACCGTCAAACCGATGAATGATGTAAGTATAACAGGAAAGCCAAACCTACTGGTCACCGCAAGGCGACCAAACCGCGCAACCACACGGGCGTACAAAATCGACCGAAGCGCAAGGGGAAAGCGAGCGAAAGAGACCACAAAGAAACCCCGAGGGCCGGGTGGATACCTAAGCCCGTGAAAGAGCAAGGAAAGGTCAAACCCCTATGGTTGGGTAACTGTTCCTAGCGGGCTGCGGTTGGGTGTGGGGAGGGGAAGTGAGCCGTACGGCAGGCAAAGAAAACAAACGGCAAGCGACCTTAGGAGACCGCACAGGAAGCCAGCAACCGGGTTAAACGCCTGTACGGCTAAGCCATGAAGAGCTAGTGCAGCCCCTGAAGTATGTAGAAAGGGCAGACCTGCACCGATGAAGTGCACTCAACGCCTACGCGCCTAACCAACTCACGCGGTAACCGCATGGAACGCGGTAGGGGAGGCCCCCCCCCCGCCATCGAATACAACGGGGCTGTTTCTTAAAAAAAGGGGGGGGTGTAGGGTAGCGATCTGTTAACACGACTGAAGCATATAGCAATTAGAAGGATAATGGAAAACGTGTTGAATCGCAATTCGCATAGGTTAAGTCTTTCGCATTTTACTAAAGATTTCCGTGGAGGGGGGTGCAATGCAATGAGCCCATATAGACAGTCTTGCAGCGCCTCGTTCTCGGGGCGGTTAAAGTGAAGGCGAAATTCATCCTGACACAGCCTCTACGCCATATCATGCAAACGTAGCTTGAGTACCCAGTCGTAGTAATGTAGCAAGCGCGCTAAGTGGCCGATGAGCGGGAATGTGAACGTCAGCAATAACGTGAAGCAATTTACAGCATAAACACCCTTCCTTCGTCCAATTGGCAGCTGTAAGTATATGCGGGAGGTATGGCAATGGCACCACAGCAGAAGACAAGGTATCCCAAAGCGAGGTCGAATACATTACACCCGCGCGGCCAAAACGCCTGAAATATGAAACTTAATAAAAGCACGCCTACTGATAAGAAGCAAGTACGTCAACAATGCTGACCCATAATCCCAGGCTACTCAGAATTGTCTAGCCGCGATGACCAATGAGACGCTTAAGATTCATGCAAATTTCTAGCAGAGAAGAGGGTGAAAAGGGAGCAGGAAGAAGGGGCAAAAAGATGACTAACAGGTTATTTAGCTTGTCAATCTCTGCTTTTATTAAAACGTTAACATCCTTAAGGCTGTCAGGTAAGCCCAGATTGTAAAGGGGTTCTTCTTACGCCCAAAGAATTTTCAGACATGGTAAAAAGCTCTACTTTTTCATTATTGTTCGCGTAAGATGCGAACGCAAAGGAATTATCGTAGCCTTCGGCAGAAAAGGCATTGGCATTGCTTTTACAATCACTTCTCTAACTCCACCAAAGTGTTTTCTTTATGGCAAAATCAGACATTATTAGACTTATATGCATTGTAAGCAAAGGCGGAAATCACCGGTTACTAGCCTTAGCAAAATATAGCCTATGCACACCTGCAGATCTGGTGATGCGTATAGAACAGATCTGACTTCGCCATAGAACTAAACTGCATTTTATACCTCTTACAACGACCAGACAAAAAGCACTCTATTAATTTTACATTGAAAACCAGCATGACCGTGCAGCTGTACACAGAAGTGAGACAAACGGGTTAGAACGCTGAGTGATATAAATTAAAACATTGAACTGAAAGCATACGAAAATGCCACTAATTTACTTCTAATTCCGTCCGTCAAAAGCTGCCAACGATCGAGATGCAGGTGAATACTAGAGGTGGACGATTTCTTAGTAGCAAATGAACCAATTATCTACCTATTATTTATGTGGTCACTTCTACTCACTGCATAACTAATACACCATGGACAACAGACGACCTCCTAGGAGGTTTTGACAGGTTAGGTTTCCGCAAATTATTGTTGTGAGATTTCAAATTCAAACATCGCGCGATCGCCATACCACAACAGGCATACTATTCGAAGGCCGAACATATTGACCGCCAAGTGTCTTTCGTTTACGTAAAAAAAAATATAGCCTTAATAATTTCTACCACGTAATTTGATAAACTGCAATTTGAACTTAGTGTCACTTAGATTAAGACTGACAGAACGATTTAACTGAGCAAGTTTGGACCGGTGAATCATTTTGGTTGACAATTACGCGGGCAGCGGGATAACTCGTTTATTTTGTAGGGCATGCAACAACTGTCAAATAAAATGGTGACAGTCAACCTGATAAAGTAGCGCTAATTAGATCCGAAGAACAGTAAGTATGATGACGATTCCGACTAAATGCCTAAGAATATCAGGTATGGTCAGTCTTTGCAAGGAAAAAAGGTCAAAACAATAGCTTTAAATTGGGGATCTCACCGAGACTGTACTGGCATTATTAACCTCAAGCTCATATCATGCTTTTGGTTGCCGACTGTCTCTGTATCATTGGGTTCATCGTTAGTGCTGTCAACAACACCAGTCTAGGACAGGTCAGTTTGGAATCTCGTGACCAGTGAGCAGTACGACGGATCCGTCTCTTACGGTGAGGTCGCACAACAAAGACAAACCGGCCGCGAATAATTAGGATCAGCAGATACATGCGTGGCTATGAAGGAGCCGATGATCAATCTGCAAAATATAAAAAAAATCGCATTGTATATATATATATATATATATATATATATTATAGATACAGAATATTTTATAAACATCCAAGGAGCACAGTATCAACTGTACCGTCATATTTTTCCCAATGCTTATCAAATGCTACAAAGCCTGGGGACTGGGAGGGCGGACTGCTGGTGATAAGCGAGGCAGAAATAGCCATTGCATTTATCCTTACCTTTGGTTGCAATGTTATTTGCCGCTTTGTAGACCATGAGTGCTCTCGAGATCGAGCAACATGGTATAGTGGAACGGATGTGCCCCATTCGCAGATTGTTGAGCACCACTGTACTAAATTATATAGCTGTCTGTGAAATTGGTACAGCTTATCGGTCAACAATCGTAAAATCAGTTTCATGCTCACTGCAAGGCTTGCACTGTCGCATTTATTATTCTTACAATCAGCACTCCCACACTGATTTATATTATACACTTAACGGTGATCCTCAACATCTCAATTTGTCATGAGAAATTTCAAATTTGGAATAATAAGGAACCTGCCTTGTTTAATTTCCGAGGAAATTAATGCGCGAACTTGGAGTAACTCTTTCGAAACAGGCCTTTTCAAGCACGGTCCGAAATTTGATATGAATATTTGAGCTGAAATCCATCAGCTACTGCGTAATAACCGCTTAATATTCACAAAACGCCAACAGGCAGCCAGTAGTATAGCGTTGTGCAATAATTTACCGTACTAACAACACAGGTATTAGCTAAAAGCCCAGACACGCGTGTTTAACCGATCTTGTGCCGCTGCCTGACGCAGCTGCGAGGGGTTCGGCTCGTCAGTGGGTCCCCCAGCTATCCCCGTGTGTTTTCTGGTATATGAACTCCAGTTTCAACTTGCCTTGTTTAACTGGAGTTCATATACCAGAAAACACACGGGGATAGCTGGGGGACCCACTGACGAGCCGAACCCCTCGCAGCTGCGTCAGGCAGCG
>CACRXP010000014.1:982008-1018968 GCA_902702965.1 Spirometra erinaceieuropaei
CTGTGTGTGCCTCTGATGATAATGGACTTTAGTGAGAGTCCGAGCGTTCGTTCGAATAAAAACCTTAATACAGCCATCTCTTGATATTTTGGAAACGTGTTCGGCACTAGATAAGGGACTTCTTTTTAAGTTATTCAGTTTAACCCACTGAATTAGATGAGGAGTATACGCGACCGGCACCCATGGTTATCTGCCACGTCCAAAGACAAAAGAACCTAATCTTCCTCCCTTACTAGGCGACTTTTAAAATGTGCACAAATTCGGAGTCATGAGCGAGTGTTTCTAAGTTTATTCAGCCGCTCTGTGTTGAATGTTGTAACACTGAATAGAAAGGTAGGTAAGGCGACAACTGTCTACATATGAGCACGAATTTACATTTTATACACTAAAACGGCTCATTCTAAACCCATTCGGATGGCCCATGCGAGCATTTTTTGAATGTTTTTTTTTCAGGTTTATTACGGGGAACATATATAGATTTGGTATGTATTTGCAAATTGTACGATAGCACTATTTGGATGTGGGATATTTATTAATGAAATGTTTTCTTGCCAAGTAGTCTGATTCAAATTGCCTTTCATTCTGGAAGAACATTCATCTTTTTTGACATCCTATATTGGCCGAGCAATCATCACGCTCGAATACAACGCGGCTGATGAGATTTCATCAATTACAAATTGCATGCCGGCCATCTAGCAGTTAGCGCACCAGCGAGCAACAAGCCTAGATGAAGCTCGCTCGCTCTACTCGCTCGTGCAATTACAGTATCAAGAGGAGAGCAAATATCAAAAAAATACTTTTAAAAACACTGCCAGGTTGGGAGAACAGGATTGAGCATTTGATTGTTCAAGAAAAGCGGGGATTGTATAAGAAATACCAGTCTGAAGTAGGCGAATGTTTGGTGTGGACGTGTTGCGAAACTTCGCCTTCGTTTCAGTCTTGACTAACGGTGACGTTTAGATTTTCGGAAGACCCAATAAAGTAGAATCATCAGAACCTGACAATGGAGCCTTATTTTTAAAGTAAAACAGCGTGCTGTGGTTAATCAGAATATGATAGGTAGGCGTATTTGCTCGAGTATTGAAGAAGACAAGATCATCAAAGCAGGCAGTTGCGAGCGAACGTAGATATACGCGATTAAAATCACAGCATAAGAGAATAAGATATTCGTAGGAAAACATAGCAAGTTTTTACGAAATTCAGTCTAAAAACGGGTTAGGGCAGCTTCACAGGAATAGGTGGAATGCACGTACTAACAAATAGAATGCAATTAAAGTTACTTAACGAACGGGGTTTAAATAGAACAGCAGCGACATCTGCCGAATCAGCAGAATAAGAAAATAGGGACTTACAGTCTCTATGCCAATTTTGATTAACAAAAATGGATACCCCTACACCTTTGCCACAAGATTAAGATTTCCCCTCCGTTCGAAAACAGTTGAAAGATGACACCATTTAACCACGTCTCCTAAAGGCAAACCACTTCAGTTCTATTGAGTTTTTTTTTCGACAAATTAGCTCCAAACAGGAAGCCTGGAATTGATAATCTGCACATTCACTGAAGCTTGCATGCGAGTTGTCAGCCAGAGCGGCGTTTCTTCTGATGAATAGGCCCTTGTTGATGCAAATGTGATAAAAATATCACAGAAAGATCGTAAATGCAACATATTGGCCGAAAAGTGTGGCAGTTTACGTGTAGGCATTGGTTAGTGAAAACAGCGATTTAATTCCCTTCAAAAGTGTGCTAGCGTTCTGTAGAGACGACCACATAATCCTAAGTCAGACAAAAAGTGATGCAAAAGAGTTAAGTATATCTAAAGGAAATTGGCAAATGTATAATTTATAAAAAAACCACACGTGAATGGACAGCTACAAAATCAACGGCTCATATTCAGAGGCCGGCAACAGTATGCCGTCTTTACAGAGAGAGCGTTTCTCCGTTAACATAATTTGAACTTTTTGTTCGTTTTCGCACTGTTTCGAATTTTAGGTCAGTCTTGAAATACTCCTGAATACGTCATGATTTGAGTGTTGTCACCCGACCGATTATAGAAAATCTCCAATTTATCTGTCTGCAAATGTACTAAAGTACCTTTTCAAGTCATGTAACAAAGCAACGAATTTTTAGGGTTTATTTTTCATGTAGAGGGTCGTTAGGGTTACATTTGAAGTCTCATTTAAACAGAGAAGATCAATTTTCAATAAAATGACCGTTCACAACGGAGGGCAGCAACAGATGTGCTTTCGAGTAATCAGAAAACGTTTTCTAGTAAGTCACCCCTTTGAGTAGTGCTTAATACTGAACGCTTTTGGGGGATCTCTGTGAACTTTGAATTTTTGCACGGCGAGCCCAAAACAAATTGACAATTCTGCTCGTCTATAAACGTCCCTAAAAATTACAATACGTTTATAACGTAGGCAAGATAATATGCGTCTCTCTATACATTACACCCATTTCTACTATTCATGCTAGCTTTTAGATTCCGTTTTTCGATTACGAATGCACGACTAGTGTCCATATAAATACTAATATTTTGTTGTGATTATTAGTTTTTGTCCGTTTCATTTCTAAAAAGGTCATATGCAGAAGCTATACTACACGACCGGTAATGTTTTATATGTTCAAAGCTTGACGTGTTCATTTAGTGGTGGTAATTTATGTGACATAGCGTACATCTTTCCAAACTGCAAACAATTTCAGCCCATTTAAACGGACAAATCTCTATCTAAGTTAAATTACTGCGAGGCACCAAATGACACAGAATGAATAGAACATCTGTTTCTCTGGAAATAGCCTTTGCGCTAACAAGTTAGTTGCCACGGTTAGCATCTGGCGTGAATAAATTTTCAAGTATGGCAATCTCTGTTTATTAAAACTCTCGCATACCGCATTTGCAGTGAGGCACTGTGGGGCAGATTATAGTGGTTCACGATCATAATCTGTGCACAGAAAATGCAAAGGATGTTCTCTAAAAACGCAATACAACCAAACTCGTGTTTAAGTACACTATCGATATCGATGATGTCCACCGTGTGCCCCTCAGACTGCATTGTGGAGCAGGGACGGTGACTTTCGCAGGGGTTTAAAGTGCCAGTAGACTTGCGCTGCATCTACCTACACTCTCTCCACCTCCACCGTCTGAGCCCGGTGTCAAGACCAAGTCAAGAAGACCGGAGACGTGGGAGGCCGCAGGTAGATGGCTCGAACGGTTCCTCACCTTGGCGTTCCATCACACCCCCTGGTCCACACACAATTGACAAGGATTTTAACCACAATACAATGGGGTGACAGCAGTGGTCCAGTTGTGCGACGAATGCCGACAACAGGGTCCGCCAGCGCAAACCGCAAATTTTGGCATTTGTTATTGCGCATAGATA
Source organism: Spirometra erinaceieuropaei (assembly GCA_902702965.1). Classification (NCBI taxonomy): domain Eukaryota; kingdom Metazoa; phylum Platyhelminthes; class Cestoda; order Diphyllobothriidea; family Diphyllobothriidae; genus Spirometra; species Spirometra erinaceieuropaei. The sequence continues at coordinate 985,387 of CACRXP010000014.1, forward strand.
ACGCCTGCCAGAGTCCGAAGTGGCCCCCGTGTTGGTCCAGCGCATCTAACGCGTGGCCCGTTTGGAGGGCAGTCTCTGTTTATTAAAACTCTCGTGTACCGCATTTGCAGTGAGGCGCTGTAGGGCAGATTATAGTGGTTCACAGTCATAATCTGTGCACAGAAAATGCAAAGGATGTTCTCTAAAAACGCAAGACAACCAAAGTTGTGTTTAAGTTGACTATTTATATAGTAAAAAAGAGTGAGTGAACTCAGTTTTAGATGCTTTTAAAAAGCAGATAAAAGTCCAGGTGATAAATAATAATCTGCTTCTAGAGGCTAATAATAATGCCAGATGCATATTTCAAAAAATCAACAAATCTAAAAATAGCTTGATATATGAAACCGGTTGCTGGGAGCCATAGAAGACATTTTGTAGGGCAAACCTGCAGACATGACGACACGTAAATAAACAAACAACTTCTTCTGCCACAGCCGTGTTCCTAGCAAATTATATCTTCTAATCATAGTTAACAAATACTGTGTGCTACTGTCACACAACTCACATATTCCCCTTAATTTCGTATCTGTTATCCCAATTAGTGTTTGTGATAATTGTTCGCATAAGGTGCATAAGCAAAGAAGTAAGCGTAGCTTTCCGCAGAAATAGCATTAGCATTGCTTTTACAATCACTTCTCTAACTGCTCCAAAAGGCGTTCTTTATGGAAAATCAGACATTATTAGACTAAGTTGCATTGTTAGCAAAAGCGGAAATCACCCTTGCAGGTCTGGTGATGCGTATAGGGCAGTCCTGACTTCGCCATATAATTGAACTGCATTTTATACCTATTACAACGACCAGGCAAAAGCCTTCTATTGATTTTACATTGACAACCAACATGAACTTATCGTACACGCTGTCGCATGATGCAAATTTCAGTTCCGCAAATTACATCCCGTTTTCCTTTAGCTAGTTAATAAGTATTGCCTTTGACATCTGGTCTTGATCTTCAACGCTAGCAGTAAAAATGTATTACCAGGAAGCCATGTAACTAGGATTGCATAAAAAGACTCTTGCCAATTCAAACGCACGTTATGCATTTTCCAAAACACATCATATTCGCCAGCCGAGTTCCACTCCCTATATTCCGATAACGACACAGATCAAAATATATTGCTTTTTTTCTCTATTAACACAAATATTATGTTTCCCAGTGTTATTTGTAATACGTGTCGTGCGTTTTCATTATTTTCCGATAAAACCCTGACTTGACCTCACTGTCCTACGTCTGTACGGCAATACAACTGCTCATTCCTCTACTCACATACATAAAATTATAACGAAATGCAAGCATGACTGACTACCACCGTTCCACATTGTGGATTACGTCAGCGGCTCTGTTGTCAGATGGAACAGCTGTGCGTTTCTCGAAAAATGAAAACTTGCTCGAGTACCCTTAACCAAGTACTTATAACCTTCATTTAACTAGTAATAATTGGCGTAATATACGCTAAACGCCTTATCGTTGTTTGCCCTATATTTTCACCTTTTGCCTGATTCTGTGATGCACAAATTGAGCAAACATGCGATTATCGGATTTTCACTAGCCATCTTTTATAACGATCATGTCACAGCTCATTCTTTTGCCTGCGTATATACAAAATGAAAATCTGCATCATTGAAGACAGACTTTCTGTTATTTTATCTTGCTGTATTTCTACTAACATAACCGATAAAAACAGCCTTTACGGAATATGCATTCCTGATGTTTCCTCACGAAACCTATCAGAATCTGCAACGTAAATGCGTTGACATACTTTCAAATGCAAAACCCTTCATTTTCTGTAATGAAACGTCGAAATGAATTTATTGTTTTTTTCTTGTTACCCACACATCTAGATAGGTCGAATCAAATTGTTCGGGTTATTAATTCTTGCACAGGCTGGCAGAGCAAACAAATTTAAAAATAGCTCGGCGACACTATTTACAAATTGCTTATTCAAAATACGACTGTTAATGAATAACACCGTCTTTTCCTTCGCGTCGTCCAGAGAGAAGCCACGATTTTCAACATTCCGGAAAGTAATGTTTGTTGCACGCATGTTCCATTCGTCAACCTGCCCGTACACAATGGTGTCTGCCCTTCGTAGGTAAAATAATTTTTGTTTTTCGTATGCCGTGTTGCTGGAAATAAATGGCTGTACGCAAAGAAACGGATAAGAAATGGTAAAATTTAGCGTGTGTCATTACATGCACTCTTTTGTAATCTGAAGCGTTTGATAACATTTGTAAATGTCTGCCTTATGAGTAAGTTTTTGACATTTTCTGATACGTTTTAATTGTTTTTTTCTAAAAATTTATGGATCGTTATCTAATGTGGGTTAGCAATAATAGCAGCTGGCTAATATCGTCATAGGTCATTGTGCCTCAACTGCTCCCTTCTACAACTGTCTTTGGCGATGGGTTTAGTTGGGTATTCGACGGGTTAAATCATTAGTTTCGTTTCTTACGAAGCACATTATTTTTTTTCTGAATTTCGTATTTAAACTGCCCTCCCGTTGACATCGTCAACCTCGTTTTAAGGATTTTTTAAATCCCATTTGTCCCTTGTATTCAGAAAATGTGAAATTTATAGTTCTTTCCATTCGGAAGGAAACTGCATTCTATGCTAGAAAATATCGGCATAAAATTGTTCGTTTCTTCCTAGATGGTCGTGCTTGAAATAATGACGTAATGTTTTTGCTTCCATTAGTTGAAACAATCGGCTGCATCAAACGCTGCAAATGCAAATTCCTGGACAAGGGATTCTGCGATTACTCTGCTGAATATCGCCTATGGTGGTCACAATGACGGTAGATAAAAAGAATTGAAACTTACTAAACGCGTTACAGTTATTTGAACAGCTGCAAACTGTACGCGGCAACGAAAGTTGTAGTCAGTTGAGGAGGATCTTATGATATTGCAGCCGGTGACTGAGGCGATTTGGATGTCCGTGAGCCATAGACCATACGAGAATCCTTGCATCCAAAAGGTGTGCAAATGCCTTGTCTTCCATTGTAGAAAACTTCGAATTTCCTCTTCTATATCTGTTTTGACTTTTAGAGGAGGACATGTTTGTCCCCGAAGAGGTACTGGAAAGCATTAATCAGAAGGTTTTTAATTCGTCAACCGAGCCGTAAATTAGAGATTTGAACTTATTGTTAGTAAACGTTCTACTCAGTAAGTGTCATTGCCCTATTCCTGCGCTGTTTCGTTTCTAAACATACGTTTTTGGGTATTTTAATACACATGTTTGTTTAAAGTTCTGTTATGATAACAGGCATTTTTGCTGTTTGCGCTGCACACGATACGACGTACAAATTGCCAATAGTATGTTCTTTCCAATTAGGAAATTCTCCCAAGGCCGTATACCTTTTCATCATCTGTAGAATGTCTAGACGGAACCAAGTTCTCGTCCAACCTGCAAGTTCGACAGTCATTTAGGACAATCCACCGTGTTCTTCACAGCAAGGCCGACCCAGGGACGATGACCTTCGCGTGAATAAATCTATAGCAGTAAAGGTTTTGTGATGCATCTACCGCACACACCCCTCCCTTACCTTCCTCTCTACGGGATTGGCACAACCGGCATTATAAAATCCGCAGTTGTTCTTTTCAAAGCCTACTTCCGGCTGCCATGGCATGATCCTGGTCTTAGGCGTGCCACTCCGTTCCATATGCATGTAATTTGTTATGGATGAGCGGCCTAGTAACGTTTGCCGCCACACGGCCCGGTCAAGCGAAGTTCCCTGTTGTAGGAGACATACATTTACTTCATAATATGTCGGAAGTCTGCCGTTCTTACGCCCGTCTGACTTGGCTTGCTGCATTGTCCGAAAGAAATTGCGTTGAGACTGCTCATTTTCAGAAAGTCCCTCTGATCCTGCCTTCGCTGTCATCATTCGACAGCACTTACTTGTGTAAACGATATAACAGGCATCGTCAACAACCCCGTTGGTTTTGGGCCGATCTCCATTGAAATTATGGGTGGATTTAAGGTAAGGGTTTGGTTAATGTCAAGGATCAGGTTTAATAAAATTTTGAACGTCGGCGGTAATGTTAATCGGCAAAAAGTTTCGGCCTAGGACAGACATCAGTGTTGGCTGAAAGTTAGGTTTTAGGGAGAGGCTATGGTAGCGATTAGGGCAACAGTTTGATTTAATGTAATACTTATTGTTGGAGTTAGGACACGGGAGTTATTTTCTTTTTTTATAATTATGACAGGATCCGCCATTATTACTCGGCCGGTACATTCCTTTTCCCACGTGCACTTGTGACGTTTACATAATTTAGTCCCAGTCCTCATTTTGTTGCTATACGTTTTGACAAATTGCTTGCCATAGACAAGGTGATTTTCTTGCAAACGATTCGATCTTCACAATGAATAATTTATGACTTTATCTGATTGATAATTTCTAGGATTGCTTAGCATTCAAATAACAAATGTGCTACAAAAATATGCCAACAGAAATCCAGTCATCGAATATAAAACAAGTACAATGTTAATTCCTGGCCTGCGATCGGCCATCCTTCGAATCGCTAACTTATATATGCGATTCTATTCGTGTAAAATGAAAAAGGTAATCATTAACGATTGCCGCATAAAATTTTGTTGACGTACTCAGACACGAATACGAATATGGAAGGCATAGAAGTATACTGACGATGGAGGCGTTCATGTTGTTGTGAACGCGTGGGTTTCAGTGTTGATAGATGGAGGTCTTCGTGATGTACGCCTGCTTTATATCACAGGGCTAGACTTGTTGTCCAATAACTTCCTTTTTAGCCACCACTAGCTTTCATGCAAGAAATGAACTACCAACGCACTTGCTGCTGCTAGACATATTGCTGTCAGACATGATGGACTAATAGAACTGAAGCTTCTGCGACTAGTAGCCCACCCAAACCTCTTTCTATTGTCTGGCTCTGGCTTGGCTTAACACACGCGAGAGTATTTGCTGATGGCATACAAAGACGAATTTTGCAATAATATTCTAAAAGCCGTGCATATGGTATGGGCATTGACATGGCGCTTAACAATTTGACCTAATATTTCACACCGAACAGTTCACTGGTGTCCGAGATGGCTCACAATTCATTAAGGCCAAACAATAAGTGCTACATTAAATACGATACTAATGTTATCTCCGAAAGCATATGTAAAGCGTCTATCGGACAAGCAGTAAAGAACTACTTTCGTGGCACTTTAAGTTAGGCTGAATTTTGGATTATTTTAAGTGAACAGGAAAACGCCAACTGTAACTGTGGAATAATCTTTGCAAATAATCTTAAAGTCATGTTGACGTTACATGAGTCCATAAATTTGGTGTATTTTCGGGTATGGCGATTAGCGAAATGCCTGCATTGGGTTTAGCTATTATAAAACGGCCTCCCCAGCATTCGTGGAATACTTTACTCTTTCGGGCTGATTGGGATGCGGTTCAAGATGGCAATCAGGACTTGACTGAATCCGCCGATACAGACAGCATGCAAACAAAAAGTATCCATAAGGGCACATCCGTTAGGCCAGGTCAGTGACTGGTAAAGTCGAATATAATTAAGCTATGCAATCTTTAACATACCATTTAGTATATGCAACGAGAACATTTCTTCTGTGAAATCAAATTTGCGCTCGTTTTATGTCCTGAATTGCGTCGAATTTTTAGGTCGGCCTTGAAATATCGTTGTATGCTTCATATTCTTCAGTGTTTTCAATCGTCAGCCCATAAAGACAGACGGACACGGAAGCATGCTGGTGGCCAATATGTCAGAACTGGCAATTCCAGTCTCACATGTCCTTGTCGTTAACGTTATTCTCATTGCATTACTTGATGCCGTATGAATGCTGACAGAGCATGGGATTGAATCATAAGTAACAACGGGACGGGTGTGCCCCATAACGCGATCGGTGATCGTCGCTCTACGGAAACAATATATGCATATATATGTTAAGGAATACGGAATTTTTCGGAAAGAGTACAGTGTATTGTGTAAATTTTCGAGACTAGTTACCTTGCTCGTCTTCATACAACGGATGGGTAAAAACAATTAACTTCTTGACAGATTATGACAAAGGATTATATGATTGGTTAGAGTCATCTTCTGGGGATTGCTTTATTCACTTTAAATCTGTCCTTAACGATTGTGCATGTGGCATTTAGAACGATATGCTGGTTGATGCATGCCTCATCTGAGTGCATTGACTCCAAAAATTCTCGGCCCTGCCTTAATGGGCAGGCGCTAACAATGCGGGTGTTTTAAAATGCAAATTTGCGCCCAAAGATTTACATATTCCTAATTATATCTCTTGGGATTCCTGCAAAGGACGAGCACGCATGTTTCGTAATCTGATCGGTGAGCGCCCACTGTCATAATTGACATAACCAATGACAACCGACAGGACAACGTGCCCGTGGATCAATATTAGTGACAAATACCATGACCAAAGAACCCGGGAACGAATCCCAAGTGATCCAATCTTGAGGTAGGGTATGAGAGGCTGATGACAGCTAATATACCAGAAATGGTCATTGCGGTCAAACTTGTGTGCCTCGGAACCATCTCATCTAAATAAATATACGTATATAGGCAGAATACCATTACCGACAAATTCAAGGGAGGCTTGAATGGCCATTTCTGGCTTATTAGCCGTCGTCAGCCAGTCATACCCAAGCCCGAAGTGTGGAACACCCGAGTCTCGAACTCACGACCGGTTAGTTAGAAGTCCACGCGTCTAACCACTGCGCCACGTGCCCGTTGCCCTGTGGGTTTGCGATCGGGAATATACAATGGTAGGGGACGCTCACCGATTGTTCATACGGTACTCACGCGTTCCGTTGTGCCTTAAGGGCTCTCTGTCTCGATTGTATGGCTGTATTTTTTTCAGTAAATGCTCTGATATTTCCTACCCGGACCTACTTGATATAATATTTTTTGCGCAACGTCTAGTTTGAATCAATGGCACCAGTTTTAACTTGCGATGTGTTCGTTATTTGCACACTGTATTTAGACATGTCGCCAGCCGATTCACCCATCCTCATGCCGACGGCGCATTTTCAGCATTGCGACACTTACATCTCGCCGACATCCTAACTGTCTGACACAGAAAGAGCGTGCTGTTTATCAGCCAGACGTTGTTCCACTAACCTGTCCGCAACTTATGTCAATGAAATTACCTCATTCATTTATCCCTGTAAAAAATACACACAATAAACTGAAGACAGTGAGAATGATGCTAAGGCCGTTTTTGTGTTCCTTAATTGCATTTGCTAGATTACCAAGCCTCAACATTTCTAACCCATTTGTCTCTGTTCTGTCTATTGCTGCGGTAGCATTCCCAAACAGTCCTCATAATAACTCAGTCTTGTCGGTTTGTGATAGACATCTCTGGAGTGCATGTGTCTGTCCCATGGTGAAGTTAAGGAAGAAATTGATTAGGAAATAAAGAAATCTGCATAACCATGATGAGGTTTTGATCTTGAACGAGTCAATTTTATTTTTAGCGCCTATAGATCACATAATTTGTTTAATTCTATAGAATTTATGAATTTTTAAATTAAAACGCACGATAAATCATTGTTCAGTTCATTGCATCTGCTCCATACGCATTACCAGACCTGCATGTGTGCATTGGCTATATTTTGCCACTTGTAGTAATCAGTGATTTCCGTCGTTAGTCGACAATTTAATTAAATCTCATAGTGTTTGACTTTTGTCCCGAAGAAAGTTCCCTGGAGGAGTTAGAGAAGTGATTGTCAAACCACTACTTATGCATGTTTTGATGACAGCTTTTTTGTTATGATGGTGGGTGGCTTACAGATCAGGTTGGGAGACAGGTTCCCTCCATTTGACCATAGAGCTCAATTTGGAGTAGTCGCAAGCACTCATTTGGCGGCTGAGATAATGCGCCATTAATGGGATATTGGCAAACTGTGGGAAGGCCACAATGGCCACTTTTGGCTTAATAGCGATTGCCAGTCAGCCATACCCAACACCGGATATTGATCACCTAACATTCGACTGCGACATCTTAACCCAGTGAGTTTAAAAATACCACTGAACCACAGACACGTCGTCATGTCGGTTGTGGTCGAGAATATTAATTATGATATCATGGGACTAATCAAGCAGATTAGGGAACAAGTTCGTCCTCTTTGGCCTTGGACATTAATATAGAGCAATCTAGGCAAATGTATGACGATAAGTGCCACATACTAATCGGTGAGCGCCCATCTGTCTTAATATATATATATATATATATATGAATGGTTTTGTTAGATTGGTGCTCGGCATATCACGCCGTGGTCGACTGATTTTCAGTTTTGGTTGCACCGTCGGCCTGCATTTTAGGTAGAAACACAAGGCAATAATTGCTATGGGCCTGTTGCTATTTTTCCTGGATATACTTATAATTACTGAGTTCATGCGCCCATTTTTTATATAGCCACCTCTTTTTTATCAAAACATCACTTTTTATACCCACGTACATTGTCGTTTTGCTACCATCCTCCCACTTGTTCGCTGTCTCGCTCCTTCTTATTTTCCAGTTTGTGGATGAGCCTTCCGTCACTTGCCAAGAATGTAAAGTACCGCCTCATGTCAATCCTCCCCGGTCACCCCTATTGGCGGCTGCATACTCCCTCGGACGCCGACTTCGCGGAACTTAGCCAGCGCCGGTTTTTTCCCTTACTTGTAGTGAACTGATGTTTTATATGTTTAATATGTTAAAAGTGTAGCTCTGAACCATCATTACACGTAAACAATTAAAAAAGTATCGAGAGGCAGGAACGACGGAGCAGTTATCACTTAACTCCTTTAAAGTTTATACAATATCCTAAGTATGTAATGATGATTTTTATAATACTATGTTGAACTTGGCAGTGATACCGTCCAAACGCGTAACGCATATTAGTATATGCGGCTCGGCTATCCGAACATATATAGGCATTATTGCTTTTCGTGCTGATATTCAATATGGAAATACGATAGACCAGCTGCCCAGAATACATTTCTATTCGTAGGATAAATAAAGTATTTTCAGGCCACATCTTCTTTGCATGGAAGATTAGAGTCTCCATATATTTATGTTCTTGTTCGTTGTATTCTTGCACAAACCTCGATTGTGATGCTCGTGCCATTTATTTGATTGTATTTTAACAATATTTCACGTTAGCAAGCACTCCGTGCGCTACGCTAGTAATAATGTTGCACTCCGCAATTTCTCCGCCTAAATTGTTGAAATGTTATCCTCTCTCATATGCCTCCCACCGTTTAATAAAATAAACACAACCACCTGCATCATCTCTGACACGATAGTGAAACTGCATTGAGACTGCGGTACAGACACTGACAACAGAACTGTCGTCATCAAATTCATACATGCTCAAGCTAGCGTTGATTATTCGCGGACGCTTCGTCTTTGTTGTGTGACCTCGCCGTGGGATAAAGATCAGTCCTACGAGATTCCCAATTGGCCTGTCCCAGGCTGGTGTTGTTGACACTATCTCATGCTGTTCATAGCGCCAACAATAAACCCATTAACATCCGGACGAGGAGAACCCCAACGTAAAGTAACTGTCTTTGACCGATTTTCTTGCAAAGACGGACGATGCATGACATTCATGGACATTTGGTCATGGTGTTCAAGATATTACTTTGTGTTCTCGGAGACAAATTCCTTCGGATATGCTAAGCATCATTTGCGCAGGTTTGATATTCAGCATCTCATTCAGCATTTGTTGCATCCTCTACATAAATGAACGAGTTCTCACTTGGCCTGCGCACTTGTCAACGAAAATGGATTACTGGTTCACACTTGCTTAATTAAATGGTTGTGCCAGTCTCCACCAAAGTGGCACTAAGTTCAAATCGCAGAATATCAAATGAGTTGGTAGAAACAACTACTGCTATAATGCTTTTTACTTATGCGAAAGAAACTTGGTGAGCCATGTGTTCAGACCTTCAACTAATTCCTGTACTGTTAGTATGGCGACCATGCAGTGTCCGAATTTTAATTCTCACAACCTCAAGTTATGAGAAATTAAACGGCTAAATCTCATAGGTGATCGTCCGTTGTCCATAGTTGATTAGTTATGCATGGGGTGCATGAGCTTTTCGCTTCGAGAAATCACCTGCAATTCGATGATTGACGACTTTTGGAGAAGACAATTAGAATTGAATCAAGGCCGTCTTTGTTTTCTTCCTAAACAGCCGTAAGTAAGGCGTTGGAGGCCGCATATGCAATATTAAATCATCGAGGTTGAAGCGCGGCGCCAGTAATGCAATAAGTTTTTTTGAACACGGCTGGCGGATTTTACTAAATAAATGCAGGCATCCATCAGAATTGACCTCTTGTGAAGTAGGGAAAACTGTCATCATATTAAGTCGTGGTGATCAAGCCTGCTTTCAAATGATCAACCGAAGAGATTTCATTTGTACCACGGCCATGAGACCATCGTTCGAATTTTCTCACCTCTGATTATGAGCAGGTACTATTGCGATTGGTTCCCCAGCGTCCCACCGTAAATAATTCTGTGAATAGTGGAAGTGGCCCTTCTACTTAAAGTCAAAATCGGGAGAGTTTTATTAGATAGAATTTTTGTTCCCAACAACCGTTATCACAATGGCGTTTTATGGTAAAACCATAACGCTTCCCCGTAACCTTGCGATAGAAAAAGAAAAACAAACGAATCTGGAGAATTTATGGGACAGCAATACCATATCTGATATGTCCCAAGCATTATATGACGCGGGATATTATCCAAGCCGTATGTAAGCTGGATTATATCTTTGCGCTATACAAGATGGCAATGCAAACGCATTTATAAAATATTCGGCAGCTATCTTTTGTTGCACTTCACTCAACATCGACTCGCCGTCAATACAGTTTGCTGTCGCTCTGACTATTTCAAGAAACATACTCAAGTTTTTCTCAGCGTGAAAATATATGTTTGTTGCCTGCATCCTCAGATCATTTGCGTTAACGAAAAGATGCGCGTCCAGGTCTTGCAATGTAATAAATTCAAAGCGCTTAGCTACTTCGAAGGAGGCTAAACGTATCTACAAGTAATTAAAGGATAAACTAATGAACACTATATTGATATAGTGAGCGTACATAAGCTGTAAATGGCAAGGTGCACATTTTTTCAATTTGACTACATTAATGAATGACGAGGTGATGATTCATTGCAGGTTTGATCACTCAATGTATATGAACAACGAAATCCTGAAGGCGAACACTAACTACTGCGAATATGAAAATATTTGGTCGCATTATCTACTGAGTGTTTTTGATAAGTATGCTGCGGTTCGGATTTGGGTGAGGAAGGAGAGTGAAACATCAGGCCCACGCCGCGTCAGGGGGAAGGTGGGCACCGGGAAATATAATTATATGAGGGTAGATTTGATCCATGGCAACTGGGGGACTCGAGTGGAGATCTCATGTGGGCATAGGACCGGTTTGCGTAGCCTGAATGCAGCCGCCTTTGTCGTTTTCGCGACCGGTACGTTAGCGAAAATAGACATGACCCCTACCGTAACCATTAAGTTCAGATCGGTGTTTTCACGTCGTTAGTAAGTTCGAAGTTGTCCACATAGTTATGTGGTGCTATTTGTTCATGCACAGCCTTCAGTTTCTCCGCTACTCATTTTGCTCTCGCGTGGTTTGGCGAGTTCCTCATCTCAAGGTTTTTATGAACCGGTGTACCTTATTTTTTGATCTTCGGAAAGTCATATAAGCAAGGTATATGCGTGCCGAAGTGTCACAGGCGCTCAACCCCGTATTCGCTAATAAGACATCCGCTTAAAGTGTTTTTGTACACTCAGTCAGCTGTGCTTCAATCTGACCTGTACGATCTTTCTCCTTTTCTGTCTATCGGAACCTTGTCGGACCCGACGGATTAGACAGTATATTTGTAGTGTAGTCTGCCCTAACCATCAAAACGCTGCCAGATCCCCAAGAATATTTTCCGCCCGTCGGAGTTGCTTTAATTTATCAGTGTGATATCGTAGGAAGGCCTCTATATTTGTCACCACCGTTCAGACAATGATAATATCAGTTAAGTAACGTGGAGTTATGACGTTGTACACTGTCTGCCGAAACTGGCTGAAGGCGATGGGCAGGATTCATTAGGTTCGCGGAAGGCGTTTCTGACTCTAGCTGGTCGAGATTTCGATCAGGACAGCAAAGCGGGGTATCCAGCGATAAGGCTTCGATTGACGTTGTATTGAGAGATATTGACGAATAATTGCTTACGTACCGAAGTGGGTTTTCAGGAACCTTCAATTGAGGTCTGCATTCGTGAATATGCTCATGGAGGGAAGCCATCTCGACTTCTCCACGTATATCCCAAATGAACTGCACGTAATTCTCTAAACCCTATCTCACGTCTTAGACTGGTGGTCACGCCTGGCTGCTAATTGACACGCGTGACGCCCTGCATCATCTACCCTTGTACGGATGCTCTCTAAATCATTTTAAGTATATCTCCACAGGGTATCACAGGTGACAACCGTACGACTCCGTCGCATTGATCTCCAGTAGGGTATATTAACCATTTGTAAAATGATTTATAGCTAAGTCGATCTAGTTGAGTTTGCCATAGGCGGTGTACAATGAAGGCGATCTTACTGTAACATCCTTAGTTTAGCTTGAAATTTTGAGCTTAAATAAGAAAGGAATGTTTGTAACACTAAACTGCACAAAACAATAACTCGCCTTACCGACATCGGTAAGGGTTACGATTTCAAAAAGGCCGATTTATTTTCACTAATAAGCATTGCGCATATATATTAACAAAGTGAAAAACTCACCGCCCGTAATATGATAATTTGGAGGACTGAAAATTGAGCCTTACACCGGAAACGTTGACCGTTTTTGAACGCCATTATAAAAACACAGTTTGTAACGGAGTTGATTTCAATATTTTTCAGTCGAAATTCACATCTTTTACTACCACTTTGAAGAGGCTGAAGAGTTGTTGCTTGCCAAGTCAAAAGCCCTTCCACCCTCTCCTCTGTGGTTGTACGATTATCAAAGTGCGGACATATGCGTTGTCCATCGAAAGCTGAAAATAATATTATTGCAAAGGCTGGAGGCGCCTTAAACTGTAAATAATAGTTATTGCACTTCAATCAAGATTCATAATATAAGAGGACAAAGTAGATATTACGCAAGTTTCCAATGCCTTCTGAAACCCAAACGTGTTTCACTACCTAGGTCTCTCACTCTATAATGCATAATGCCTACGCCACCTGTAAGTAAAAGGAACTTGTTCTTCGTTTATGTTGAAAAAGTCAATGCGACTGAAATTTAGCTTGCTGTCCACTATCCTATGCAAATCATCTTTCATCTGATCAGCTCTTATGCAATAAATTCTCGTGGCATACAAAGCCAGATTCTCACATCTACAGGCAAGTGCACTTGCAATAAATAATATGAGCACACTAAAGTGTGTCATTTTATTTTTCTATCATCTTGCTTGAGTATTTATGTGAAATCATGATCGCAGAACTCCGCTTAATCGATTAAGCAAACCAATAGCTACACAGATACTAACCTTACGTGCGTTCGATATCATGACTGGCTAATAAGACTGCCACCCTAAGTAAAAGACATTAGTTAGCTAGTTTTAATTGTTGGGTTGTGTATCCTATATGTCATAGGCGGTGTGGCGGTCAAGGATGTGAATTCAACTTTACTACGCACAATACCTTCGTTTCGTCTAATGTCAGAATCAGGGAACTGTGAAGACCAGCTTATTCTGCACACAGGGCAGATTGCCGTAAGGTGGTTTGTGACAGAGATAAGCGTCCGTTCATGGAGATCGTCAGTCGCAGTGTGATGTTTTCGCGGGAGTGTATGTCTGGGTCCGCAGGAGGGGGTGACTGGCTGAGTGTTGATCGTGTGATTGGACCGATTAAGGGAGAAATAGGGGGCGCAAGGGTATCAAGCCAGAGCGTTCGACGCGCGTGAGATGACAGTTTGTGAGGGCAGGCGAGAGTCACTGCAGGTGGACCGGAGGTGACCCAGTTCTAGCCGGCGGGGTTGTCGCGGTCATCGATCGACAAAACAGAGCCGGAGAAAGGGGGACTGGGTCAGCTGCTACAGTGACAATGGAATAAATTATCGATGTAAGTGAAGATGCGAGTTCCACGAGCTAGTTGATAAGACGTAGAAGCGATCACAGGACCAAGAGCTTTAAACAACTGACGTTTCGGAATGTCGGTCGAAGCTGTGCTCAGAGACAGTGTCAGAAACGGGTGATTCGTGCACAAAAATCTGCAGTATTTATAGGATGCCGTCGCTGTGCAACTCTGCACCTATTATAATTAACCGTTCCCCCCTTCATAGAGAATTGTCCCCGCTGCTGCGCTACTGGCTTAATGACCGACATGCAAATGGCTAGTTGTTGGGATTGCATCACCCCTCTTGGATGATGGCGTGCTGGTGGCTCGGCCACCTAGCTCAACGGCCTGCTCCCCGCAGGAAAGTTTAATTACTTTGGCTGGACTATGCCTCAGCACCGAATATGGAATGGTGATGCCGTTGCACTTGTAGATAGACTGCGGTCTCGTGAACCAGGACTTCAGCAACTCGTGCCCCCCTCGATCATCATCATCATCATCATCAGGCAACCATCAGGGGCCCGATAATGAAAACGAAAGACCCGCTGCCATGGCATGAAACGTCTGGAGTCGTTTATCGTATGTGGTGCAGTTGCGGACAAAACAACAACGTCGGAGAAACCCGAAAACAGCTCCGAACGCGAATGGCCGAGCACGCTGCAGCGGTGCGGAGAAATGACGCCAACTCCCAGTTTGCGACTCATTCGATGCGATTCGACCGCACATTCAAATTTGACGATGCCGAAATTCTGGCTACAGTTGACATCTGCGAGAACCGCTAGTTGCTTGGGTCAGGGATTACCGCCCCCCTAGTCGAATAACAAGTGCAACCACCTTCTCCTTCCCTACTCGGTGCTGGGACTTCGACTAGGCGGAGAAATCTGCCACGTGGGGAGCGCACCGGTAACCACTGTTCCCAATGCCAGAGTCGGTGAGTCAAATGCTCGCACATTCATTACACCAATATCTAAATCCCGTGATGAAAGCGCAGCAATGAATGACGAAAATGTTAGTCTTAAAACAGTCATCACACAAAGTGCAACGGTCCCTGATCGGCCGCGAAACGATTGGCGATATCGTACGTACTTATTCATATATGACACCTTTCGCAAAATTTCGTAATACCACTTGCGGCTCGCTTACCGCGTATGCTCAGTGAGGGCTCAGTCAGCTCATTACCCTACGCTTATGCTCCAAGTCTTTCACATAGCAATCAGTCATTATTGTTTCTTATCCGCAGGCCTGTCACATTTATTATTTCAGTCATCTTCCTGTACATGGCGTAAGTTAGTTGACACATACGCTTTACGCCCTTCTGGTGAACACGTTACTTTCCTGCCGTCTGTCGCCAGCATGCGATCATCTGCCCACTTTTACGCGTTCGAAAAAATGGTTTAGTGCTTAGTTTGCCGACACATGCTTCCAATTGGATTATTAACAACTGCGCCATTGATCTTAAAGTTATTAAATTCACACTTAGACATCCGCCTGTTTATTATAGCATATGTTAGTGTTTTGCATCGTCTACGAGGGCAACATGAATGGTTTGTCCTTAGAAAAACGTCACATTAAAACATTTTCTGTAAGACACTTCGTATACTGTGGAACCACGCCGACAAAAACAGGTAAAGTAAATCAACGCCCAGTAATATTGCGACATCTCAAATCCCGACGTAAACATTTCTCATATGTGAGGCCTTAACTGCTTTATTCTCTTCATTAAATTGTGTCTGTTACCCGCATGGTTGAATGATTGAGGTGCTTTTTGTGCCCCTGGTTTTGAACAGGTTGCTAGGACAACGCCTGACCGGTTAACCGCTCAACACTTCTGGCTGAAGCAATGCAGACATCCACGAGGCTGAGATGCTAATGTCAAAGTCAGCAAGAGAAATTGTGACTTCGACGGAGACAAATCTGATCTGAGTTTGCGTATTTCAGTCGCTTTAAAGGTTCACACTTGTTAAATCCATGCTAAGTCAACGGACTGCATTTGGTATGATGTAATTCAGTTCGGACAGCATAATTTAATAACAATGGAGCCGCATTAAGGGAGGAAAGCAATAAATTCAGAATTCGATTTGCGGAGTGCACCCCTTTTCTTGAATATTCGATGATTAAATGCAACCCTATTCTCATTACAACCACCATATATGCAGTCCCTTAGCGAATCCTGGTAAACTCAATGTAAAATATGAATTTAAACACTAATGGACTGTCAACAGCTTTGAAGCTCAGAAAATAAATACATATATATTTTAGTAGAGGGACGATCATCGATCGATCCCTTTTGCCTAGGACCTCGTTCTCGGGACACATCTGCATCCACACGTTCACAAATAACATAAGCGACAAAGATATAAGAAACTGGAATGACAATTTTAGCTCTATTAATTACCAGCAGCTCAACTGTAACAGTCTATCTGTGGATTACTCGCGTCCTATATAAGCCCAAATCCGTGTTTTTATCTACGTTGGTGGCCACATATTTAATCTGTTGAATTAACTCAAAATAATCTCCAAACGATTCTGATTTAACCTACACACATTCTTTTTCATGCTCTCCTTTGCAATCATAACCGAGCAATATTCTACTCAAATCACTGCTGTCTGGCGCCCATGAATTGAGATAGTCAGATCTTTAAGATACCGGCATTTTAGTTTATAAGCAAGTGGACTTAACCCCAGCGCGGAGGCGATGCCCATTCTCAGTGCTGTTCGGTTCTGTGTATTCAGTTTTTGGCGTTACTTGGTATCTGCCTACACTAGATTTGATGTGTTCTAACAAGTACAAGCATAAGTTCAGGCAGTTATTTTGTGAACATTTTCTGTGCGGTTGACGCAACGGAAACATGTTTGATACGTTACTGGGTTCATCGAAGCCTCTACTGTGTTTCCTGTCGACAGTTTCTCACGAAACTCTAACGTACCATATAATAGCTGGAGTTGTGCAAAATACCACATTCTGGAGGATCCACTGTCGAACCAAATTCCTACCATTTGTTTCGTTCATCCCCAGAAAATCGGTAAAGCATTAACTTTTTGGTCAGTCCCTCTTTTACTTCTAAATATGCCTTTCTTCGGAATAAATTTCGCCAGAAATCCGGTCGTCGCCTGCGTTATCGGCATCCAAATCCAAATTTCGCAAACACCTTACATCGGAAGGCATAAAGGCACTTTTAACCGTCTCATTCCCGAAAGCCCAGCTTCTTGACTTTGAGAATGATCATCCTGGGATTTAGTGGTAGATCAAGTGGAATCCCTTACTGATATCTTTACAACCTCCTCGTTTGAATTGGTAAGTAAATCCACTGTTATCACTCCTCCCAATAGCGAAGATTTTAGCAGTTCTTGATGTCATCTCCTCATTGAGACCCCAAGCGGTCTGTCGACGCTCGCAGTGGAACCCTCTATATTCGCCTTGTACTAGCAGTTTGATCGTACTTCCCTTGCCCACTTCTCGGCTGGGCTCGAAGCAGACTGTGACCAATCGCGTCTGGGTCGCTCTCGTCTCGCCACTTTTACGCGATTAGTCTCAATCCGTTGTAAATCCCTTATACAATACCGCATTCAGGCTAGTCCTGTTAGGCCCGCGTAATTATCCCTCATTGCTGACACTTATTTCTGCCAGGTCGATTTTCGTATATAATTCGTGATACACTGCCACATGCTGACCGGTCCTGCCCGCATTTTTATCCTTTTATGAAAGACAGTTTTTTTCTATTTTAAAGTTATAGCAATCGCTTTATATTGTGCTATGGATCATTGTGACTGCTTACTTAACATTTTTAACGGACTACTTATCCAATACCTACGTATTGCATATAACAAATTCTGCCTTTGTCGTATGGATTAATATAAAAAGTTGTTTTTACTTGCTGAGAAGTGACCCCGATGGGTCTCTAATGAAATTATTGTCTTTACTTATTTATATGACGGACTTGTTTTCCTGTTTCGACTTAAAAGAGCAGGGCGAGACCCATTAACGGACCTTTACATCGAAATCAGTAGGATGCCAGCTAATATCGACAGTCCGGCTGGGTGAGCGAGTGGAAGAAATGCATACAAGCTCTAATTTAAGGGGAACTTCAATGAAAGGACGCCGGATGTAAATACGTTAATCAGCACTCCGCTCCATCGACTGAGCATCTTGCAAGTATTTCTTATTCTGGCACCAATAAAAATTAGTGCACAGTCCAGCCTAGACAAAATAATAAACAAATCATCCCCATAGATGAACGTCTAGCGAGTACCTTTGACCCAACTAACCATGGTAAAACGCCTCACTGAAAAATCAGATAGGACTGGTGGGCAGAAACAAACAAAGGAGGCACATCGAGGTACCAACACTCAACCAGAACAAGACGAAGACGTAGATCCCGGAACCAGTCACGCGGCTTTAATGAATAGTGACATAAGTCTTGCTACGACGCCCACAAACGATCAACAGTAGTAGAAACTGACCGCCAAAACAAGACTTACAAACCAAGAGGCCTTATTGAGTACACCATCGCAACCAAAAAGCGCTAAATGTGTAGACCTAGGAAATAGGAGTTCTCCAAACTCCAACGAGAAACAAATATACCTCTACAGTTGCACGTCAACTCCCCAAAATCCACCTGCATGGCATAGAAATAAGTACAACCACTCCAAAATTTTAAACTTCTTAGCACCTTAAGACAACCCCACCAATAACTTTAGCCTGCACAATTCCCCAACTCAAACCCCATTTCCATACAATTACCACCTAGTAAAACCACCTCTCTATACGTACATTCAACTCATACGCCCTAACTCATGCACTCAAATTCCGCCATACGCATCGCCATATCTTCCAAGGGCCACACAATTCCCTCCCTTTAGCCCATCATTCAATCAAAGTACCCTCGGAAAAGCGGTTTTTCACCAAAGCTTGCTTCTCCCATACCCAACATCCTAAGTATACGTCTTGTAAATGCGAGATCAATAATCCACAGAAGACCCAGACATTAAACTTTCGTTGAAAAATATGACCGCGATATTATTTGTAATACAGAGACTCGGGTAAAAGAACTAATATCGAATGATTCGCTATATGTCCCAAATTGTAATTTCTGCCGACAGGATCGTGTAATTAAACGAGGCGGAGTTTGTCTTATCTGCATAAATGCTACCATTGAACAAAGTGGTCTGGATGTTGCCACCGAAACCATCTCTGGTGAAGCATGCTTTGCTACAATAAAATCTCAGACCCACGAAAACGTACTAGTTGGATCCATCTACTCCTCTCCTGAATGTAGTAATGATGACACAGGCCTCAATCAATTTACCACTCTTGCGTGATTTCCGTCATACTGCCTGCCATACTTCAGCGTAGCAACATTAAAGTACACCATTATTTACACCCGATTGTCAGTGTATTGTTCATTGGCGCACTTTCTTTTCATTCATGATTCAGTTTTAATAACATTCCTAAGATAGATTTCTGCCTTATTTACCCGGCAGAACATTCGTGGGTGTAGTTTCGGCACGACGTTGACATGGAAGAAAACCAAAAAGCAGAAAATGAGAATAGGTTTTTTGCCTTCCTCCCCCCCCCTATGGTCGCTGCTATAAGGCTTATTTAAAAAACATATTCATGTCCCCAGTACGTAAATGCGGTAAAAAATGCACACGTAGGCGGTTAGAATTGAGCATATTAGACAACGCATAACAAACTCATTTTATTATCCGCAATAAGCGCACGAATAGAAGGTTGCACAGCATCCCTATACCCCTGCCCAATTATTGATAGTAGGATTGTAAAAGCTACTTATTTATTTTATGGGGCAGTATAAGGAATTAGGAGGATAGTTCTTTGTTTTCTTCATGCCAAGTGTCACATGTGAGTACGTTAGTGACGTCAACCAGTACAGGATGGCCGATCTGCGTTGTGGACTGCGTGCTTCATATGTTGTCCGAAATTTTGTATCATACTCTTTGTCCAGAATGGCGTTGTTTTGGATGAAGCTTGGTAGGCCTTAGTAACCAATGTTCTGAAGTCAAGCAAATTGATTTTTGAAGGGAAAAGTGTAATGCTCTCTCTCCTGATGGGAGCTGTATATGATATATCCACTTGCAATCTTGCAATCACATTGTTCACCGCAACACTTGTCGACGCAGAAATGGGAATTTTGACATTTTTTCGCCTATGAAATAAAAAAATTAAAAAGGAAATTTATAAGACATAAGACCATCAATGGTCTTTATAATCTTACCTCAAGATGGAAAAATTTAGTGTTATGGCGATGTTACTACCAACATTCAAGTAACATTTGTCTATGTAATATATTAATATTGGACCACGTCGCACACCGCTGCTCGCATTCACCACGCTGCCTGTAGACGAAAAAAAATTAATTCTTTTCCTGTATCTTAGTTGTGCGTTAAATTTCTGCTGCATTTAATCAAACCGAGTTCATGTGTTTCTAAATGCGGTTAACGCATGACATTCTGTGTCCGTCTGTATAATTTTTGTTAATTCCCTGGTATTTCTTTCAAGATACTTCCTTTCCATTTTCTCCATATACTTCCTCTGCATGTAACCAAAAGGGATTTCAAAGGTTCACCCCTACTTACACTGAAATTCACTGATACTGATATCCCTAACCGGTTAAATATACCCTGACGCCTCCGGTCCGTAGCACGGTCCCAATCGATTAACACTACAAAAACGTGAAGTTTATGAAACTATTATTTGAATGCAATACTTCAGAAAGTAGTTTCTTCGAATAAGTCTAATGGAATAATCACCCTCTTTCTAGCCTACAGGGCTTGCGAGATCCAAGCGTAAATGTAGTGGAAGAGAAAATGTTTGTTCCTTTGAAGGCGTCGTATGCAAACGTGATTCATATTGCTAATGTCTGTGTGAAAACAGGTTATGCATCGAATAATTGCTGCATGTTATATGAGAAGGAAAGCTGGGACATCTCTCTATGCTATACTCACTGCGCTTTCGTTTTATGGGCTATGCAGTCGAACACGTAGTAGATAATAACTCAGAAGAAATGATCCACATATCATACAGGTGATATCCTTGCGACAGCCATTCCCTAATCCAGAGGTAGCCAATATGCGGATTTTGGAAACCAACGATAGCAGTTGTTTGTCCATCCAAATTCAAAAATCTCTCTCACCTGCACCCAACTTTTTCCGCGGTGTTGAGCATATTTTCCCTAATTTTATTCCGTCTGCTATTGCTAAGTAACTCTCAATTTGTCCAATTTCGCATAGTAAACATATTCCTCTTTCAAAACACTAGGGTGCCTGAAGTTTCATCCTACAAATTCACCTCGTCCTTCATGACACAGATGATGCCAGGCCCCACAAAACCCGCTCTTAAACTAATGTAATCGATGGTGCGTTGTCTGCCACATTATTCAATGGCAGATACACATTGCGTTCTGCCGACAACTGTGCTTAACGAAGGGCGAAAAAACTCAGGCATGCGTGGCTCTGCGCCATCTTTACACGCAAAGAAATAGGAACATATCAAGAGGCGGCAATGACTTATCATTTATTTCTCAATTTCTTGAGGGTTTATAAAATATTGCAGGCACTTAATGACGATTTTTATAATATTTCGCAATCGTCCAAGGGCATCGTCTGTGCCAATATGTACCGCTCAGGCATTTTATTTTACGCCAGCATTACCTATTATCTGTATTGCTACTGAAAATGCAGATGTGATAGACCGGCAACCCATTATTTATTTCTGTTCACAGGAATGCTTACATAATTTCGGGTCGCGTACTCTGCAGGTACAGCTAGGAATCATATTGCTTACCACTGCTACTCTGTCTACATTGTCAAGAGGTCATTATCTCCAGCCCTATACGGCCTCTGATATGTCTTCCGCAGTTCGCCGAAATAAGAACGACCACCTGCGTCCACTCTGGCACGAGTATGAACGTGCATTGAGACCGCAGTACGGACAGTGACAGCAGAGCTGTCGCCATCAAAGCAACTCATGTTTACGGTGACGCTGATTCTTCGCGGCCGCTTTGCCTTTGTAGCGTGACCTCGCCGTAGAAGACAGATCAGTCATTCTGCTTACTGGCCAGGAAATTCCTAGTCGACCTGTCCTAGACTGGTGTTGTTGACTGTAGCTCATGCTGTTCATAGCGTTAACAATAAACCCATTAATATGCAGATGTTCGGTAACCAAGTCCATAGAACATGGCATGCCATTATTGGTATTCACTAAATACTAAGATTTAAGTGTCTGCTTACAGAGTAAACATAAAAAGCAGTTCAAATCAGTATACTAAGTCGCAAAAAAACGGAACCGGAAATCGATAATATTGGCTGACTAGTGATGAACTCCCTAAATAAGAAAATGATAAAGATCTCGCACATGATATATGATAAGCACAGTTAACAGCTATTAGCTGCTAAGTTTGCAGCTGCAGCAGAAGTAGGTATTTGCTAATCTGGAAGAAATCACGTCATCGGGGGTCCAAAACCCAAACACGCCTGCAGACTTGCTTTGAAAGGGCTCTTTTATAGGCGTTTGCTTAAAAAAAAGAACATCCTCGACATTTGCCTTAAGACCAATATTAACCGCATGCCGTCTTCGTAATTTGACTCCGAATAATACTGCCTAGGAATCCATTACTGGCAAGGAACAATCTGTAAACTCTAACGTTTTCAGCTCGCTAATCTCACTATGCCATTAACGTACTATTAGTATGTTAAACTACCATCTAGAATTCATGCAGGCGACTTGTAATAGATTGTTGTTGCATTATCCGATCACTGACTAAAAGTACATAAAATAATATTTTGTTCCTTTAGAACACGCCGCAAGTAATTCTGTAAACGGGTAGAGGTGCACTCTCCATAAAACAGTCAAAAATAGGAAAAAAAACTGTTTAACTATATTTTTGATGCCGTTGAAATTTACATCACAATCGCATTTTAAGATGAATTCACAACATTATCCCTGTAACCTTGAGAAAGCTGTGCTCTGTATGAAATAATCCAAGCATTAGTTAATGCCGTTAACTATCTTAGCCGCTTAGATGGTGGAATATATGCCCTTGTTTTACAGGATGGCAGTGCGAATGTATTTATAAAATATTTAGCAATTACCTCATCGGCGTGCTGCCAAAACAGTCTCTTGCCGTTTTGACTATTTTACGAAGCATGCTCACTTTTGTCTCAGCGTGAAAATCTATGTGTGTTGTCTGCATCCTTAAATCACTCGCGTTTACAAAAACATACGCGTCCGCATTTTGTAATTTAATACACTCAAGGCGTTTATCGATTGCGCGAGACGTCAGACGTACCTAGAAATAAATGAAGAGTAATTTGATAAACACTTTATTAACATAATATACGTATGTACGCCCTCAGTGCCAAGTTACACAACACTTCAAAGCAACTATAGTTGCGAATGGAGAGGGGACAGTTCATAGCAGATTTGACCAGTTTAACTAGGAATCTACCTGTGAAGCACTTAGTTCTGTCGATGAATTCAAATGCCATTGTTTGCATACGACAATCACTTATAATATGTAAATTAAGAAATCCAGAATGAGAACACTAAGCCTTCCGCATTTGGAATTATTTGCCCATCTAATCTACTAAAAGCCATGAAATATGCCAATTTTAATGCAGACAGTTGAATAATAATGCACGTCTTCCCAATCGACATTTTTACAAATCCCCTGATGGTTATCAGTCAAATGGACTTGCTATTTCTCAGGGACATTTGGCGACCTTTCGATAAATCCACTTCAGTCTCGTTACTCTAATTCCTCCGTGCGGCCTCAGAGGGAAGCCTCGTTAGTTCTGACCACTGTTCAGGAAATGATAGGAGCAGTTGATTAATGTGGAGTTAATAATTTTGGAATCTTCGATAATGGTTTACTTTTGTCAATACTCCGAAGGAGCAAAGCTATCTCGGTTTCTGCACGTTTATCCCAAATGGACTGCATATAATTCTCTAATCCCTATCTCACGTTTTCGAAAGGTGGTCGCGTGCGACTGCTAGTTGACACACGTTCCGTCCTGCTTCATCCACCCTTGCACAGGTGCTATGTAGTTCATTTTCGCATATCTCCACAAGGTATCACAGGTAAAAAAGGTACGACTCCGTCTCATTGCTCTTCTTTATGGTATATTAACCATTTATAAAATGATTTTTTGCTAAATCCATCTGGATGCTCTGTCAACAGCCGGTAAAAAATGAAGGCGCTCTTATTGTAATAAAATAAGTTTAGCTTAAAGCGTTCAGCTTAAATCAGGAATGAATGTTTGTAAAATTAGACAATAACACGGGAGGATTAAATCTCTTAACCGAAGTCGGTAGGGTCTTTGATTACAAAAAGGATAATTTATTTTCAATTCTAAACAATGCGCAATAATATTGACGAAAAGCGAAACTCACCGCAAGTAATATGATAATTTGGAGGACAGAAAATCGAGCCTTACACTTGAAACGCTGGCCGTTTTTAACGCCGTTATAAAAACACAATTTGTAACTGAGACGATTTCGATAGTATCTAGTCGAAATTCACATAGTTTTCCTCCTTA
Organism: Spirometra erinaceieuropaei; assembly: GCA_902702965.1. Lineage (NCBI taxonomy): Eukaryota > Metazoa > Platyhelminthes > Cestoda > Diphyllobothriidea > Diphyllobothriidae > Spirometra > Spirometra erinaceieuropaei. The sequence continues at coordinate 1,010,084 of CACRXP010000014.1, forward strand.
CATAAGATGATGAAGACTTGTTGCATTCCAAGTCAAATGCCTTTCTACCCTCTCCTCCATGGTTGTTGGACTGTCAAAGTAAGGACATGTTCGTTCTCCATGAGAAGCTGAAAATGATATATTAGCAAAGTGTGGTGGCGGCTTAGACTATAAGCAATATTAATTGAACTTCAATCAAGATTTATTAAATAAGAAGACGAAGTAAACACTATGGAAGTTGCTAATGTCTTCTGAAAACTGAACTCGATTCTGTCCCTATGTTTCTCTCCCACTACTGATTACTGCCTACGCAACCTGCAAATTTAACGACCTTGTTTTAAGTTTCTGGTGAAGAAATCAATGTGAACTAAACTTAGCTTGTTATACCCTAGTTTATGCAAACCATCTTCCATTTGATCAGTTGTTTATGCAAGATAAGGCTTGTAGCATGCAATGTGGGATTCCCACATCTAGAAGCAAGTGCATTTGGAATAAATAATTCCAACATATAATAGTTTGTCATTTTGTATTTTGTCCCGCTTGCGTATTTATGTTCACTGGTAATTGCAGGGCAGCATATAATCGATTACGCTAGCCAGTAGCCGCACGGGTATTAATTTTACATGAGTTCGACAAGGTGACTGGTTGCTGAGACAGTTGCGCTCGGTTAGTACCTGACGTATCTAATTCGTGTTATCGGCGGTATGCACCAGCTGATAATGAACTTAATGTAGGTCATAACAAACTATCGTAACCTTTCATAGCTATAGTTATTATACTGAATTGGCGGAATTAACAAAGTTATAATAATGCACAGCAATCATGTCTCCTTCTTTAAGGCTTGAGAGGATCTTGGCCTCTCGAAACTTGAAAATATGACCGGGTTCAGTAGCACCAGCTTCCTTCGTCCTGACCGCTACGCGCGTCAGGAGTAAGGTCCAAGTTTCGCAGACGCAGTTGCTCTGTCCGCAACTACATCAGATTCTGTAAATTACTCCAGACCTTTCCTGTCATGGCAGCGGGTCTTTCAGCCACATTACGTGACGCCTGATGGCTGCCTGCGGCCTATATGCTACCCCAACGCCAAGTGGCGGCTGACGGCTTCCGAAACGATCATCAGACACTAAGACGGTCGCAAAAATTTATGTCCCGTTGGGTTTGGTTTCTGGTTTCGTCTACGTACGCATCGGTTGACAAGGTTGCGCGGACAGCTCTTAACTCTCATTACCCGTCGAAGATATTGCAATTCACCAACAGTGTCTTTCGTTTCACTGCAGCGCGTCTGCGCGTGCCGTTTTAGCACCCTTACGCAGCTGCGTTTGTGGTCAATTTGATGATTTCTGTCGAAATTCAGTACTTCCGTCGTGTTTGCCGCTTTCCTGAACACTTTTGTTTTTCAGATACTACAATCCTTGCGGCAAGCGAGGACATCCGAAAAGGCCAGTCGCTTGTTCTCCGCCGTCTCCCTCGTAAATTGCATGTCCGGAAAAACGGCGTTGACACGATGGCTCTTGCTTCTAGTCCTCGAATCAGTCACCGCACCAACACACAGTACCGATTTTGGAGACTACTTAGTCGCCGTACGTGTAAGCGAGAATTTTTGGAGCATCGTGTTAATTCCGAAGATCGTCAGAAATGATGTAGTAGTCAATGGGCTAATGTGTTGCGGGAATAATGTCAAAAGTATTGCCATTACTCGCTCTTTCCTCCCTATGCACTAGTCCACCGTCCCAGTCGGTCAGTCATCTAGTTCCGAGGTTGGGTAGATGAGAATAGCAAAGTTGGTACACGGGAATTTAAGAAAGATGACATATTATGGCCAAATGACTACTGTTACTTTTGTCTCCTCAATGGTCTCCGCTTGAATCGCGACTAGGTTCAGTCCAGCTTCTGAACGGGATAGAGATCCTCTCGTCGGCAGTTTTGTTTTACTCAGTCCTCGGGTCCCTCTTGTCCTTTTAGTGAAGTATTTTCGGAGTCGGATTCGTCCGACGTAATCTCCTAATTTATTGATCAGTAGTTTTTCATTTTTCTTCGAATTATGGTGTTGACTTCTGCTTAATACCTTACTGTAGGCAGCGTAATCTGCCAGCGCCCTCCCGCCCCGGTCTTGACTCTCTCTTGACAATGGTCTATTTATGGGAGGAGCGAGTGCAGTAGATGATGTGTAAGTCTACTACGATTCTAGAGTGACCTCCGCAGAGGTCACCGTGCTTGCTCTCACCTTGCCGTGCGTTATCTGTCGGCAGCAACCTTAGAAATGTCGAATTTATGCTTAGGGTAGCAAAAATGTCAACGAGCCCGAAACAATGGTCATTTCCACCAAAACCTTGTTATTGATCGTGAATCATATATTTTCTCTAGCAGCCGTTTACATCCGTTCAATAACAACTAATCGTATATGCTTTATCAATTTACAGACCTCCTTGATACTCGTTCTAACGAAACATTTATACGAATATGTATGTTTGCTTAAGATGACGACTATCCATACAAGACCGTTCCAATCGCTGTGAGTACAAATCTTGAGCCAGATAGGTTTTGCAAATACTTTTTAAATCACCAAATTGCTCTATTGGCTGTAAATTCTACTTCTTGTTACCTATTTCTACACCGGGTCGCATTAAAATACGTTGAGGTCTTGTGCCGTCTATTAGGATAATGCGAATGTATTAGATTCTTAAATATTTTAGAGTTGTGAAAATTTCGGGTTCGGGTACTCCTTTTCCTCGAGACATTCCTTAATAAACCTGGTTCCTATTTTCGTTTCCACAAGGTTGGTTCTGAACCGTACGTATCCATTGAGTGCCTTCAGCACCACGAGATATGTGGACTGTTTTAGAGTTGCGAAAATTCCCATTGTAAAATTCAATTGGCGATTTGGCGGGCATACGTCTGCTTTCGATAAATTCTCTTCAGACCTGTACAGTTATATGGCTATTGATGTAATGAATTAAAAGATACGGGCAAGTAGATAATTAAGCTGTAGCTCGGGTTTGGGGAGGGGATGAGGACAGTGAAACACCACAATTCCACTCAGTGCCAGGGAGAAGGTGGGTCTTGGCGAAGGTAATTACATGCGGGTGGCAGGCTTGGTGGCTTTGAGCCATGGCAACTGTGGGACCTGTATGAGGTTCTTCTGTGAGCATAAGACCGGTCCGCGTAGACTCACTGCAGCCGCCTCTGCCGTGGCCAACAAGCGCTGCCCCAGCAGTTTTGGATAACTTAATGGGACCTTGTAAATCACTCTGAAGGCATCTCTGGCGTTTACACGGTGGTCTGTATCTACCATGTGCGCGAGGATTGAGTTTTTGATCTTTTTTATTTAACCCTTTCCTAACCATGATGGAAGAGGTTCTTTTATTCTTTTGGATAAACGCCGGCTCGTTTGGCGAATATATTCTGCCCCACAGGAGCAGGTGAAGGAGTAAATATACGTCGATGCATTTCACTGTGATCCGTTGAGGTATAGGTGGCAATAAGTAAGCATTAATGCCAACGGCACAGCTTGTTAGTAGGCGGATCGTCAAAGTGTTCGCAGTACCCACCTTGCTCAACATGTGTATGCAAAGTGATTTGACTGATATAGATGTGGTAAACATTCACTTAGGCAAACAGGCATCTTCTACTTGACGTTTCATGAGAACGATTACCATGGAAATCTGCGAATTCAAAAGGCAAAAATCGAAAGTATTAGAAAGCGGAGGCAAAGACCTGTTAAAATAACCACCGGACACGGCACTGGCCCGGTCTTATGGATAACCCAAAATCCACAAGCCAAATGTTCCCCTTCGACTGATCGTTACCTTGAAAGGCAGCCCCACTTACAATCTATCCAAGTGGATGGCCCGAAAACTTAACTTTCTCCGAGAAGGCTCAAGGACCTTCATCAATTCGGCCTCCCAATTCCTGGCCGACGTCCGAGGAAAAGTTGTCCGACCGGAGCAGATTATGGTGTCCTTTGACGTGGTTTCATTATTTACGTCAATTCCACCGGACCTGGCACGCGACTTTCTTCGCAAAAGAATCGAAGAGAATTAGGAAGAGATGAACAAACCCCTAAAAACCGACCACTTACTGCAACTGTTTGCTTTCTGCCAACAAACCTTCTTCACCTTCAATGGCAGAACATACGAGCAGATCAAACGAACGCCGATGGGTTCGCCAGTATCCAGCCTGGTTGCAGAACTAGCCCTGCAGGAACTGGAAAAACTCGCCTTCGACCACTATTAACCTGCATTTTGGCGCCGGTGCGTGGACGACACGTTCTTCATAATTGAAAGGAGCAGACTGGCCGACTTCCAAGACGTGCTCAACGGCATCTTCCGATACATTCAGTTCACAAGGGAAGAAGAGCATGCCGAACAGCTGCCTTTCCTTGACGTTCTCGTCACACGCACACCCAACGGCGAACTCAACACCACGGTGTACAGAAAGGCGACTAACACGACTCAGATTGTCAACTACCACAGTAACCACTCAATGGCGCATAAACGCAACTGTGTTAGGACACACTTCCAGAGGGTAAAAACGCACTGCAGTGAACCACAGGGACGAGTACGAGAACTTCGGCATTTTCGGGAACAACTGGCAAGGAATGGATACCCGAACAGCTTCGTCAGCAGCTGCCTCCGCACGCGCCCACAGCGAACAAACGGAGGAGAGCCGCCAACTTTCTGGCACCCTCTGCCATATATTAAGAATGTATCCGAAGCGAAGGAACGTATTGCTGGAGAGCTCGGCGTGCGTATCGCTCAGCGTCAGACAGCGACCATGCGCAGCAAAATCATGTAAGTGAAGGATCGCCTAGACGTGGGTGAACAATCGGGCGTCGTCTATCAGATCCCATGTCGGGACTGCCCTCGCCACTATATGTTTCACGATCACTATAAGGATTTTGGTAGAATAATGTTTGGTTTGGACTAGTTGACATTTTCGCGACCCTAAGCACAAAAACGATATCTCGAGCGTCGTCGCCGACGATGTACAATGGATGTCTCCCGAAAGGTTGAGAGTAGACACAACGACAGGTGTGTGAGTTTGTTAACAATGATGACAGACCATCAAAGTGTCGAGGGCGCTCACTTCTCATCCCTCACCTCAACCTGGTCTCAGGACACAGTCAAGAAGACCGGAGGTGGCTAGGGCGCAGATGGATGGCACGACTGAGTGCGTAACTTGGCGGCCTACTCCACACCCCCTTATCCACATATAAATTCCACATATTTAATTTAATCAAAATCAAAGTATGGAGCGAGTCATCTTATGGACAAATGCACACACACCCAGTCTACCCTACAGGGATTGTGGAATCCACGTGTAAATACAGCGGAAGAGAAAATGTTTGTTCCTTTGAAGGCGTCATTTGCAAACGTGATTAATATTGCTAATGTCTGTCTGAAAACAAGTTATGCATCAAATACTTGCTCTATGTACTATCAGAAGGGAAGCTGGGACATCTCTCTATGCTATACTCACAGCGCTTTCGTTTTACGGGCTATGTGGTTGAACACGTAGTAGATAATAACTTAGCAGAAATGGTCCACATATCATACAGGAGATATCCTTGCGACTGCCATTCCCTAATCCAGAGGTTGCCAATATGCGGATTTTGAAAACTAATGATAGCAGTTGTTTGTCCATCCAAATTCAAAAATTGCTCTGGCCTGCTCCCGGCTTCTTCCGTGGCGTTGAGCATATTTTCCCTAACGTTATTCCGTCTGCTATTGCTAATCAACTTTTAATTTATAGGCAGAATAGTATTACCGACAAAGACAAGGGAGACTGGAATGGCCATTTCTGGCTTATTAGCCGTCGTCAGCCAGCCATACCCAAGCCCGAAGTGTGGAACACCCGAGCCTCGAACTCGCGACCTGTTGGTTTAGAAGTCAACGCCTCTACTCACCGGGCCACGAGCCCGTTGCCTTGTCGGTTTTCGATCGGGAATATACAATGTTAGGGGGCGCTCACCGATCGTTCATACGGAACTCACTCGTTCCGTTGTGCCTTATGGACTCTCTCTCGAGCCCAACCAGCAGCCGCACAGCGGCGCATGATATATAGGCAGAATAGTATTACCGACAATTTTGTCCAATTTCGCATAGTAAACATATTCCTTTTTTCAAAACACCAGAGTGCCCGAAGTTTCATCCTACAAGTTCACCTCGTCCTGCATGACACAGAAAATGCCAGGCCCCACAAAACCCGCTCTTAAACTAATCTAATCGATGGTACGTAGACTGCTCCATTATTCAATGGGAAATACACATTGCGTTCTGCGGACAGCTGCACTTACAGAAGGGTGAAAAAACTCAGGCATGTCTAGCTCTGCACCGTCTTCACACGCGAAGAAGTAGGAACTTATCTAGAGTCGGCAACGTCGAACCAGTTATTGCTCAATTTCTTGAGGGTTAATAAAATATTGTATGCATTTAATGACGTTTTTGTAATGTTTGGCAACTCGAAGCAATGGTACCATTTAAAGGCGTCGTCTGTGTTAGTGTGTATCGTTCAGGTATTTGATTTTACGCCAGCCCTACTTATTTTCTCTATTGCTATTAAAAATGCAGATGTGATAAACCAGCAACCCATTATGTTTTTCTCTGCACACGGTGAGGTCCGCATGAACATCGGAGACGCAGAAAAAATCTAGCACCAAATATTTTAAAAAGTAGACTTCCTCCATAAATATATTATTTTTGAAATTTCAGACGAGAACATAAACATCAAATACACGCCTTTGTTCAGTTTTCGAAAGAAGGTAGCGCAAATACATTCAGCCACTTTGATTTGTAATTTACGGTCCATGTTTCTTTCCGCAAACATCGATTATATTATTTTTATTACGGACTCCATTGAATAGGTAACATTTTCTCCCTTCTGAAAGAAAATTTTAGATGCCCTCATGCTGTCACGGTTAAGTTCAGCATGAATGTGCACCTCCGCGTCCTTCAAATTGATAAAACGGTATGTTTTTTTGAATTATCTCGAAGGAGGACATGACCTAAAAGAAAGTTTTGGGATTTTTGCTCTTATGTGAGAGTTATAGGATATCTGAAAACTAAAAAAAAACTTTAAAACTGACTTGATAGATTCGAAGGTATTCTAAGCAAAATAGCCTCACTAGCACAATGGTTCGAAAGACAAAATAAGTGTCGTTTATTTATTATACTGTCTTTGTGCGATTGCTTAGCATGGCCGTGAAGCGCTTGACCAGCTTGTCAACATCTTGACTGGCTTAAAATTAGAACAGGAACAAAGCAGAACCGTAGTTTGTTTCAGAGGAAGTGGGATTTTATGACATACGAGAGCACCTGCCCGGATGGCCGGAAAAAGAAGAAACTAGGAGAATAGGCATCGCTTACGTGCGCATGCAGGGGAATTTGGACGTTATGTGGACCCCGTTAAAGGCTTTTGTGTGATTTGTAAGATCTCCTTCAGCTACTTTAAGCTACTAGGCTATCGCCTGTTAGCAACAGCAGAAGCGGCCGCCATCAGGTTGCGTAAACCAACTTATGCGCCCAGAAGAACCTCGTTCAGGTTCCGCGCTTATGGTGGTCAAAGGTTGACTAACCACATGCAACTTCCTGCGTCCTTCCACCCTTCCCTAGCCTGTATTTTTTTAAAACTTGTTTCTGTCGATGATTTCAATCACTGTACCCCTCCCAATATAACTGTACCGACCTGAAGAGAAGTTATCGAAAGCTCCGTTTTCTCGTCAATTTGTCTTCTGAAGCTTAGATTGAACAATTGTGCAACGGCAAAACATGCATAACAGTGTTCACAGGTTACTGATATATATATATTTATATATATATTCACTCAGGAATGGGCGCACACCGATCCATTGGCTTCCCGAAGCAAACAAGCTTCGTATGGGCGATAGGGGTCACGAACAGGCAACCGCCTACCAGGCCGAAGTCGGCCAAGCTATGATAGCAGAGGGGAGACGACAGAGTCTGGGGGTAGATTGATACAGCACTGTTTCGGGCTTGTTTGCCTTCATTCAGCCAATCATAACCCTGACCACCAGCAGCTGGTACCGGAAACACAAACATGCGCTCAGACGCACCTGGCGCAGCTGGTCCACCACTGGGGTCTACCAGATGGGTCATAAGCACTTCATCGAACCGAAGTTCATCAGTGCCTCGCCACCTGCCATTGTCTGTCGCTGCAGATCGGGTATTTATTCACTCAGGAATGGGCGCACACCGATCCATTGGCTTCCCGAAGCAAACAAGCTTCGTATGGGCGATAGGGGTCACGAACAGGCAACCACCTACCAGGCCGAAGTCGGCCAAGCTATGATAGCAGAGGGGAGACGACAGAGTCTGGGGGTAGATTGATACAGCACTGTTTCGGGCTTGTTTGCCTTCATTCAGCCAATCATAACCCTGACCACCAGCAGCTGGTACCGGAAACACAAACATGCGCTCAGACGCACCTGGCGCAGCTGGTCCACCACTGGGGTCTACCAGATGGGTCATAAGCACTTCATCGAACCGAAGTTCATCAGTGCCTCGCCACCTGCCATTCTCTGTCGCTGCAGATCGGGTATTTATTCACTCAGGAATGGGCGCACACCGATCCATTGGCTTCCCGAAGCAAACAAGCTTCGTATGGGCGATAGGGGTCACGAACAGGCAACCACCTACCAGGCCGAAGTCGGCCAAGCTATGATAGCAGAGGGGAGACGACAGAGTCTGGGGGTAGATTGATACAGCACTGTTTCGGGCTTGTTTGCCTTCATTCAGCCAATCATAACCCTGACCACCAGCAGCTGGTACCGGAAACACAAACATGCGCTCAGACGCACCTGGCGCAGCTGGTCCACCACTGGGGTCTACCAGATGGGTCATAAGCACTTCATCGAACCGAAGTTCATCAGTGCCTCGCCACCTGCCATT
>CACRXP010000014.1:1037245-1087489 GCA_902702965.1 Spirometra erinaceieuropaei
CCTCCTCTTCCATATTAACACCTGGGGTCAGCATTTTTGCCTATATCCATATATATATATATATATATATATGAGAAGATAAGGCGATCGCAGGAACCATAGGTATATTTGCCTGACGTTTCGAAAGCAAACAAGCTTCCATCATCGGAGGTGGTTTGCGTACTGCACGTCACAGTATTTTTGGGTTTTTGTTCTTCGTGCTGGCGTGTCACTGACTGCCAGCGCGCTGCATCTCAAGGCTTGGCGATTTGTTGTCATGGCGGCAACGGTTCCTCCTCATTCTTTGTCGGGTGTGAGAAGGGGAGCGGCATCAGGGCGACCGCGGCCATTGCTCTTGTTTGCATTGTCCGTTGTCTGCCCTCCGCGCATCTCGCCTTCCTGCCCTGTTCGCACATGTCCGTACTAGTGTGGACGGTGGTTACCATGCTAGTGTTGACGTCGGGCTGGGGGTGCCTGTCACTGTCGTGGGTTCCCGCCTCGCTGGCCCGTTCATACCTGTCCGTAACTGTGTTGATGGTGGTTGTCATGCTGGTGTTGACGTCGGGTTGGGGGGTCCTGTCACTGTCTGGCGCTCTCCCCAGGGGTTGGCGTCTGTCTGTGTTCGGACCCAGAAGGCGGTCTCCTAGGTTTGTGTTCGTCGCCGGTTGTCCTCTGGTTTCGTCGGTTCCCGACTCCTGTCTATGCCCGTCTGTGTTCCCGCTGGGTTTGGGTTCGACTGCTGCCGTCTCTGGCCTGACGCCTCGTCGGTGGCCCTGCTTATTGAATTTCGCCCGTAAGGCTTGATAGGCGGCCGGCAAAGTTACGCAGCGGTTAATCGAGGTAGTTGTGGTGTGCCAGGCTTCGAGCGTCTCCCTGACCGTTTGATCGCTCCCTTGGCCCAAGACTTCGGCGTCTTGGAAGGCGAAGGCATATATACATATATATATCGATATGCGTAAAGATTCGAGGTCCAGACATTGTATCGCGTTCATCATCTCCCGAAGAAGACGAAGAAGAAGAGAGGGCGAATTCATGGACCATATTGTATTCGAACTGACGTTTCGGAAACTTCCTCGTTTCCATCATCAGAGTAGCGTAATTGTTGCACTTGCCGGTCTTGAGTTGTTCACTCTTGCCGCTTGCCTCGTATTATAGCCGTGCTCGACGCACGAACTTTGACCTGCCTGTTTGCCACTGACTGGCTTAGACCTCCCAGGGGCTGACCGCTGACAGGCCTGCGTGACCTTTGGGGTCGGCGTAATTGTGGTCAAATCAACGTGCCGCTTAGCCTCTCCCACGTCAGCCGGTGGACTGATCGGTCGTTGCTGTTCAGGTGAGCAGCATTCAGCCTCGCGGGCGTATCGGTGAGACAGTGTTCGGCTTTGGTCACATGACCTCTGGCCCCCAACTCTGCTCTTTTCCGTGAGCGTTGACTCTCGGTCCCGCGTGCTCGCTTGCCTTACTGGTCCTGTTCGGACTGATCCGAGCCATGTACGAAGCGCCTGGTAGGCGGGATGTAGATCTATAGCTCGGTTGAGTGTACCAGTCGAGGACCAACTTTCGAGCACCAGTCTGGCCATCTTCTCATTGGCTCGACCAATTGCCCTCGCTTTCTCAAAGGCAAAATTGTGGTTCAGTTCTCGTATGTGGCCATAGACCAAAGACAGCTTGTCCTTGCGATTGATTGCAAGTTGGTGTTCGTGCAATCTTGTACCGAGGCGTTTGCCCGTTTCACCAACATACCTTGCATTGCAATTTAGGCATGGTATGCTGTAGACCACCGCCGACTGTTCTGTTGTTGGTAGCGGGTCTTTGGGCTTCATGATTTGCTGTCTGATGGTGCATTCTGGTTTATGAGCCACGCCAATCCCAAAAGGTCTCAGGATTCTTGCCGTTGCCTCTGATACGTTCTTCACATAGGGTATTGAGAGCCAGAACTTGGGCTTTTCTCCACTCGACCGCTCAAAATGAGGCTGTTTGAGGCAATTGCGTGTGAAGGACTTCGGGTAGCCATTGGCTTTGAAAAGGGCGTGTAAGTAATTCATCTCCTCCTTCCTCCCACTGTCGTCGCTACAGTGTGTTTGAACACGTTGAAAGAGACTTCTGACACAACTGCGTTTATGACCAACAGGGTGGTTGCTTCGGAAGTGGAGGATGCGCCTGATATTTGTTGCCTTACGGTAAACCGTTGTCCTTATCTTCCCGTCTGTCAATCTCGTAACTTGTACGTCCAGGAAGGGCAACTGATTGTTGACTTCCTCTTCCATAGTAAACTGAATATCGGTAAAGTTGGAGTTCAACAATGCCTTGAAAGCCTTCACCTCGCTCCTCTTGATTACAACGAACGTGTCGTCGACGTATCTGGCCCAGAACTTCGGGGGGTACGAGCTGAAGACCTGCTGCTCGAGTCTCTGCAAAACTGCTTCGGCAATTAGTCCAGACAGAGGCGAGCCCATCGGTGTCCCCTTCTTTTGCTCGTAGACTTGGCCGTTGAATGTAAAGAAGGTCTTAAGACACAGTTCTAGGAGCTCGATGATGTGTGCTCGTTTGAGCTGTTGGTCGGTTTCATCATACTTTTCCCGGAGAAAGCCATCAATAGTGTCAATAGCCAGCGCGGGTGGGATGGAGGTGAATAATAAGATCACGTCAAATGACACCATCACCTCATCTGCCTCCACTTCGAGATGTTTGATGCGCGTCAAGAACTCTTCAGCTGACTTCACTGTCCACTGCGAATCCTTGGTAAGGAAACGAAGTCGCTGGTACAGCCACTTTGACAGCCCAAAGGTTGGAGTACCACGTAAGGAGACGATGGGGCGTAGCGGTACCCCCTGCTTGTGGACCTTTGGTAGGCCGTAGAAGCGCGCCATTGCGGTATCACTGGCTTTTGCGGCCAACGCCTCCCTTCTCGTAAGAGCTCCCGCCTTCCTCAGCTTGCCGATCGTATTGTTTATGCTGTTTACGAGCTTTTTAAACTCGCTGACGGTCGATGGCACATAAGCTTCCTTGTCCATCAAGAGGTTGCCTAGTTTTGTGCAGTACTCAGCCTTATCCATGACGACAGTCGAGCGCCCCTTGTCGGCGGGCAGGGTGACGATATCCTTCCTTTTTCGTATCTTCAGAAGTTCTCGATCTTCTGCTTTAGAAATCGTCATCTGGCGTTTGTGTTGGAGGAGTAAGGTCGACACTTGTTGTCGCATGGCGTTTTTGCACTCCTCGTCTGCCTCACACTTCTGGAGCGCCGATTCAAAGGATGCAATAAAGTCTTCTGGTTGAGCATCTCTTGTGCTGAACTTCGCGTCATAGGATAGAACCGCTAGTTGTTGCTGAGTGAAACGATGAGAGGACAAGTTGTGAACCAAGGCACCGTCAGTAGAGGGCTGCTTTGACCGACTTATTTTCTCAAATTTTCCAGACAACTGGTCATCACGCAACTTGCGGTGACGCCGTTCGCTGTCGAGAATTGCCGCTTTGAGGACCTCTAGCTCGTGTGCCGTAAAGATCGACTGGCAAGTTGACGAATGATGTTCAATCATCTGGCGGTACTTGTGGATGCGGGCGTGGCAGTCTCGTATCAGTACCCTGATCATTTTCTTCTTGAAGTCTGCCATCGTCCGTCGGCAAAGGTCAGTGTTCACAGGCGGTCTATATCTGAGGCATTTCGGTAGGACGTCGGTGGGAATCCTTCTCCTGTCGACAAGCTTCAACGTACGCTCAACTGAGGTTCCTGCACAGGTGCCTAAACTCAAACACTCTGCCGAGATGCCTCTCGTATAAATCGCCCCTCAACACCGAGCTAGGTAGGCGAACAGTCTTACAACACGGACGCAGAATGATTCGGGTTTTAATCCAGGATTGTCACCTCCGACTACGCAAGTACAAAGCAGCAATTGAGGATGAACAAGCGAAGTGCTCAAGGATCCTTGGAGAACCGCTGACAAATGATCTTCATCGCAGCATTTCTCTCAGTGCCAGGCGCATTCGCGATGCACGTGAATCCAAACTGAAGCAGAAGTTGACCACACTGAGCGAAAAGAATGCCAGCCTCTGCTATGATAATGTTGTGCACAACCTATCTTCCAAACAACTGACAGCAGAGCAGATAAAAGTCCTGAGCCATGATGCCTGCTTCAATACGACGGATGCCCAACCTGTTGACTTCATCGCAGCTGCGGAATCTGTCATTCGTGAAGCTCCAATCACTGAGGAAAACAGAAATCTGCTACGGCAACGAATATCCTCCAGACTCATGTCCCACAAGAAACGCAATATGCTCTCGAAAGCAGAAAACGAAGCACTTCGGACTCTGAAGGCCGACAAAAGCATTGTCATACTCCCGGCCGATAAAGGACGATCGACGGTCGTACTGAACAAGGAGGACTACGTCAACAAAGTCGAGGCCCTTTTGGGCGATAGAACCGCCTACATTCCTTGTGAAGGGGATATGACGAAGACTCTAATGAGCAAAATCAACAAGGACCTGGCAAGTCTTCGGAAGTCAAAAGCGATTACACGGCTTGACTGGCAGAGGATGAAACCAAAGGATTCCGCGATCGCGAGATTCTATGGTCTACCCAAGGTCCACAAACCAGAAACCCCCCTACGACCGATCGTTTCTCTAAGAGGCACACCAACGTTTGGCCTGGCTAAGTGGCTGTTCCAGCGTCTGAAATTCCTAACCCAAGGTTCTGAAACTACCATCCACTCAGCAGAACTATTCCTTGAGAAACTGCAAGGTATTCAACTTACAGATGACGAAGTGATTGTATCTTTCGACGTGGTATCACTCTTCACTTCCATCCCACAACATCTCGCGGTTGAAACTGTGCAAACCTTGTTAGAGCAACGTTATAACGAGACGGACAACAAACTTAAGAGAAAACACCTTGTCGATCTCCTGAAACACTGCTTGAAGACCTTCTTCACCTTCAATGGAGCCACGTACGAACAAGTTAAAGGCACACCGATGGGGTCGCCGTTATCCAGCTTGATTGCTGAGGCAGTGTTACAGCGACTGGAGGCACTGGCTTTTGACCACTACCGACCACGATTGTGGGTACGGTATGTTGATGACACATTTGTCATCATCAATCGGGACAGGATTGGGGAATTCACGCAATATCTGAACTCGATCTTCCCAGATATCCAGTTCACGATGGAGGAGGAAAAAGATTGCCAGTTGCCGTTCCTCGACGTACTAGTCCAGAGAAAAGGCGATGGGGGACTAAAAACAACAGTTTACCGAAAGGCGACAAATACCTCTCGTATTCTGAGTTTTTCAGCAACCACCCCCTTTCGCACAAACGCAGCTGCGTAAGAACACTCTACCGGCGGGTAGAAACCCATTGCACAGAGCCAGCCGACAAGAAGGCCGAGGCTCAGTTCCTGAAGAAACTCTTCACCATGAACGGCTACCCTGGGAATTTCGTCGAAAAGTGCAGACGAGAAACACGGGGAAGAAGATCGAAGGGGCAGCCGAAACCGAAGTGCTGGCGCGCAGTCCCGTACGTAGCTGGTTTGTCAGAAGAATTCGCCAGACTGGTGAGCGAATTTGGGATCGGCGTCGCGCACAGACCTGAAGCCACAATCCGCCGTCAACTCATGCAGCCCAAGGATCCGATTCCCATAAATCAGAAATCGGGGGTCGTCTACCGCATAGACTGCAATTGCGGTCAGGCCAGTTATGTTGGTGAAACCGGAAAACAGGTCCGCACGAGATTGCATGAGCATGAATTGGCCGTGAGACGGAAGGATAAACTCTCTTTGGTAGCCGCCCACGCCTCCTCGCCAGGACACGCCTTTGACTTTGGGAGCGTGAGAATACTAGGACAGTCAGACAACCGAGTTGCGCGCCTGCTGCAGGAAGCGTGGCACTCAACTGAGGACGCGATTAACCGACATATCGATCTACCAATCGCCTATCAAGCACTGCGTGAACAAATCAACGGCGCAGCTAGAGGTCACCCCCGGCAGAGGTGAGCTAAATACACGACGAGCTGTACAGTTTTTTCATTCCTTGACGATGGGCTCGCGTGAGAGTTCGAAACGTCGGATAAATAAACCATTGGTCCCAGCGATCGCCTTCCCGTCTTCTTCTATGCAATTACCTGGGCCGCGCGTATTCTCTATCATTCGGAATATATATATATATATACACATAAATTTTCATATGCGTGAGTGAACATTCGAGGTTCACATATATAATCATGTTTATTATCATAATTGGAGGATATCGATGGGACCATAATCCGCCCACTGTCAACGGGCAGTCCAGTGTACGACTTTTGAGCACTGGTATAATGTGAAGTAAGCGGCAAGACTGAACAAATCAAGGCTAGCGGGAAGAGCCAGCATACTTCTATGATTATGCAGACGAGATAGGTTCGGAAGCGCCAAGATATATGCACGTGGTCCATGCAATCGCGTCTTCTCTTTTGTCTTTTCAGTGGGATGATATAGCCGTGTACGTATGTTAGGGGCCATGCGCCTACTTACCAAGTATGAAAAAAAACCAAAAAGAAAATGAGAGCCCAGGATAGAGCTTTGTGTCTTATTCGCTATCGTCAGCCAAGCAAACCCATTCCAAGTTCTGGAGGGCCTGGATTCGAACCCGAATTCTTCCTTTCCTTGAGCGTTGTGCTACTGGGTCTTGGGCCCGGCTTCAAGTACCGGCTTGGGCAAACCTAGGGCTGAGTATAGCTGACTGATGACGGCAGTGAGACAGAAATATCCATCTCAGTCTCCTTTGTCTTCTCGTCGGCAATCCGTACCACATATACATATATGTGTGGAGGAGAAGCAAGTTGTTCTCATGAATGTTTGAGTCCCCCGCACCAGGGTTGTTCAAATGTCATTATCTAGGATGTTAGGACGATGAAGCAGACTGGAATTTTATAGAAACTTTAATATATTTTCCGCCCTATCAGCGATAGAAGCATGGCAACAACAATTGTCAACCCTCCGAAATGGAGTCTAACACCCGCTAAAGTAAGCCACCTATACGAACGAATATGATTCAGTCATACTAATGTTGTATTTACAAACTTTCCGGTCAGTCTTTAACCCCTTCTGTTTGTCTTTGCCTTCCATGAGCAGACGTACGTAGCCATGTCACTTGGTCTCATTTGGTAAAAGAGTCATCAGGAATCCTTATCAACCAAAAAAATGAACGGAGATGGAATTTTCTGAAGTCAGACGGAAATATGACAGTTGTATCTACAGACAAATGTGGCACAACTATCATAGTGGATGAGACTGACCAAATCAGCACCGCAAGTCAAGTTTTCGAAAACAGGGATGGGCTGAGAACTTAGCGAAAAACCAGGCCGTAATCATAAAGAAGCAGTTGGATGAGATCGCTTAACTGAAACATATACAACCCGATGACTTCATGCTTATAACCCTTGTTGACACGCGTATAACTTTCTTAAGATGCACAAAGCAGATGCATGTAGGAGATCCAAGTGCCTACCTACACTTTTAAACAGTTTTGCCAAGTAACTTCGCAGGCACCTAAAGCGCCCAAATGATGGACATCAACGCTGAATCAAAGATCCTGGAACATTTTTTGATGAATGATTTCTACGGTTTGACCGTGTTGCCTTGTTTTCCTCAGTGTCAGGTGACCTGATAAATGAAAGCGCTGCTCGATGGGTACAGGATAATCCTCCTGGACATCCGAAGCAGCACATTTTATACATGCTTGGGCTCTGGCATTATCAGCAGGTTAAAGGCTCTACAATACGATGGCCAACGCAGTTGTAGGAGTGGTCTTACGAGGGCTAAAATGGGATGTTATTTGAACTCTCAGACGGGGCTTCACTGCGTGGAAGACACCTTTTTGCCATAAACAACTGCGAATTCAAAAAAAGCTGCACCAAAGTTAGAATGGTGTCCTTCCAGCTATAGAATTTACTAGCAAATAAGCATCAGGAGGCAACTTACCGTTTCTACACGAGAATATTCAAAGGCTGAGCGATATTAGTCACACAACATCTGTCCATAAAAAATAAGCTAATGCCGGGATCATATACAAATACGAAAGTACGCATTTCTGCGGCCCACAAAAGAAACTGCGTCCAAGCGTTTTTCTACCGATCTTACTTTACTGCAACAGCGAAGGCTTGCTCAGGAAAAAATTGATCTACTTATTTCTCTTACGCGAAAGGTTTTGTGAAAAACCGTCTGAGACGCCACAGACAACCACGAGACCCCAGCTGAAATGAGGAAACCCTGTCGCAGCAACTCCTTCCTCTCCACTAGAAGCAATGAATTTCGTAATTCGTCCACCGACCGTTAAATCGGTTCGGCATCTGTGTCGGCCACAACTCGGCGTCCTTCGTGCGCGCATCACTATTTTAAGCGAGGGACCTCCTGCTTAAAATGCAAAAAATAATGCCCTTTGCCGCATTTCATGTGCAAATTGTCCCCGCGTCTACGTCGGTCATAGGGGCGGACAAAATCAACTTATTTGTCGGCGTGCCCCCTCGTCTGTTGTCCTTGCGCACGCTGTAGCACATGACCACCGTTTCAATTCGGATGGTACTGAAGAGATCGCCATGATAAACACAAAACAGGCGCCATTTCCGCATGGCGCAGTGCAGACCACTGCTGAGTGTTCCATGGTCAGAGGACAATATTTAACTCTCAGTCGTCGTAGTCGGAAGAAACGATGTGTTCGGACCTTCTAGGCACTGTCAAACTTGACCTTTTTGGACATCCACTTTACCACGAAGGAAGTCGACTTGTATTTGTCCCCCCTGATATAAATGGTAGGATGAGGGCAGAGAGGAGCGGCTTCTCTACATACTCTTACATTTTGGCTTTTACGGCAATCCCCAACGCTGCGAGATTTAAACTATCGAAGGGTAACTTGTAGTTTAACCTTCCTGTATTGAAGTGTAAAGGCATGTCAGGTTCAATATTATTCGGGGCTGGCAAAAGCTTTTTAAAGTCAAATTATACTCTTCCTTCAAGGGTAAAATTCAAATGCGAAACTATGATTGGTAAGATATGGTTACGTAGCCCCACCTGATTGGCGCGATAATGTTGGGGTTGGGGTTGGCGTTAGGGGTTGTGAGTTGAGGTTAGGGTTAGGTGTTAGGGTAAGGAGTCGGGGTTAGGTTTAGGGTTAGATGTTAGGGTAATTATTTCTCAACCACTCAAAGTACAACCGCGCATTCCCAATAACTTTTCTTTTGCATACAATTACTTCACCTCGCAGCTTGTGCGTTCCCTGGCCCCACCTGCAAGAACCCCTATTACCATCGGCCCCGTATGAGAGGTGACTAGGATTTGTTTACTTCAGGCGTGGCTACATAACCACATCCGACCCTATGATTTAAATAATGTTCGCTGTTTCTCACGCAATCTTGTCTCGTAATGTGCTCGTTTACCAAATATACATCGTGCTGAATTTCTGCATGGTACACTGCAGACTACTGCTGAGTGTTCCGTTGTCAGAGAGGAGCGTATTTATGTCTTACTCGTCATTATCAGAAGCAACGATGTGTTCGGGGCTTCCAGGTACTGTCAAACTTGACTTTTTCAACATCCACTTTACCACCAAAGAAGTCAAAAGTATTTGTTCTCCTTTGATAAGAATAGTAGGAAGAGGGCAGATAGGGTGATAGAGATTACGCTATCCCATAAGGCAGCGAACAACAAAAGCATCCCTAACTTAAATGAAGTCACCCCGTTGGTAATAACCATTTCTGTCACATACCTCTCCTCTCGGGTTCAAAGGTACTATAAGAAGAATAAGAGCGCATTAGCGCCATTTCACCATTTCATCTCTGCTATTAAAACGTTTTAGACTTGTTTAGGTAAACGGTTTCCTATTTGTGAAATCTGCCGTCCATTCGACGAGCTTGTTTGAAACGGGAAGTAAATGGACTGATGCACCTTTAGTTCTTTATGAATAACTATCCAATCAATTGCGACGGAGATTCCAGATGGCGGCAAACTGACAGATTTCAGTTCAATAAAGTACTTTTGACACATCTGATCGACACATATGTGGTCCAGCTGCTCTGCATATTACGACAATCCTTAACTCTGAGAGATGTAAACTATCGAAGGGGAACTTAGGAGGTTATTTAAAGATTTGGTTAGACTACGGGAGTTTCATGGGGAACCCTTTCAAGCGGTCGTATGTAATAAGTGCCGAAAATTATAAGACAGGTTGGTATGGCCCATACCCAACTCTAGGTTTGAAGAACTCGGGATTTCAACGCGAGTGCAAAGTCCAGGGCTGTGTAATTGAGTATGTGCCATATTGTGAATAGATTGGTGAACGATCCTCCGATAATGGTTACAAACCCCGTTCGCAGCGGACATAGCATCGGTCCCCTGGTATAAGAAAAGAGCGTTGAACTGAACGTCAGGCGACCAAAAATCCCAGCTTCAAATGCGGCTTTACCCAAAAGTCTGGCGGAGGTTGGTTGACTACTAATGGCTTATAAGTCATAAGTGTTCAATCTGGTCATTTTAGAAATTTATTTGGCATACTGGTGGCTGTTTCATGCGCTTACAGGCACCAGCAGGTCAGCCAGCTCACTCACCTCACAGAAACCCAATCCAGTTATCTAACCTCGCTTTTCAATTGAAGTAATAGTGGTGATAGTGTAGAGGGATTGATAATGCTCAGGCACCCGTCATTTTCCCACGAACATCGTCGTCGTCGTTGTTTGAGACTCATGAACCCTCAATGCATCGGGGAGCGGACGGTAATAAATTTCCTTAACCAGACGAATTAGTCCAAGAGTGTACCTCAGCCCGACGATAATAGTCTGGTGAGTCCGACAGAAAATCCGAAATTACATCCGTATAATGACTTTTTTCCAGCAAACGAGCTCACTTTATGTCTGTCGGCATCTTTACGAATTCTCTTATAAGCGGACGTGTGTTCGCATAAAATGGACATATGAATGCGACTCAGTCCAGTATTTCAGCCATACGGACTACTCTGTGGGATCTACTAGTGTCGCGTTGCGCGTAAGAGCTCAGAACTGTTCGATTGAAAGCGGCAAATGAAAGTACAAGGTTGGAGACTTTGATGAGACGAAATGTCCGTTAGGGTTTCTATCACCGAGATAGGATCCAAAATGTGGACGTTTTGGCATTCATTTTAATGGTTTAGAAAGTTATATTAGTAAACATTACTCAGCATTTAACGAGCAGAATAGAACTCCCCACTCAGCTAAGGAGGTAGCGCTAAGTCAAACGCAGAAACCTACATTCGGAACTTGTCCATTTCGTTGTCTTGCAAGTGAATTAATCATATTTATTATCACGGTGACATATGACAATTGGTGTCTATAAACAGCGCTCAAATGCATTTCAAAGGAGCCGCTCTTTATTAGTCTGAACGCACAAGAAAAAGAGGTTTGGTATAACTAAAACAACGTTTCCCCATTTATGGATTATGACTACTTACAATTTCACTTGCTTTAAATATATGAGCTACGAAAAATAACGTCAAACTGCCGGTTTTCTGGGCTTCGCATTAAATGGACATGGTTTAATGCGTAACGCTGCAACCAAATTATGTTGAATAGTTCCCTCACAGATTTTACAGTCAAATCATCAGTTGAGATGTTACCGTGAGTTAAAAACCTTGAGTTGAAACCATAAGTGACACCTCCTCTCAGGTATTTGAACCTCTATTGTTGAGTTGCTAACCGCATGTCAAAATTTTTTTCCTAAAGTCGGAGAGTGTACTACTAGTTTGACCCGAATTTTAAAACATCTACTGAGTTGCAGACAAACAGACACACATTTTCTCTTGAATACTCGCCTTAGAATGTTCATTTCGAAATCTGTAATTATTCAAAGATTCGTGGTCATGCGAACAGTACATAAACAACCACTCTAGGCAATAAATACGCAAAAGCCTCTTCTTTTCAAGGCCCTTATTCCACTTTCAGACGTTTTGATTTTTATGAAGTTTGTATTTCTAAAGTGTCCTTTTTTCTTCGAGTCTAAGTTAATTTTGTAAATTGACAGAATACACTTACTGAACACTTCAGACATTGCGGCTTTTATAAGTCGAGACTGTTAGGCGGATATCGTTGTCGAAAATTGCTAGCTTTGATGTTCGTTTAATTAAACTGCTTGGATTTTGTTACCTCCTAAAGAAATTAAAACATAAAATCCGCGTGTTAGAGAATATTTATTATCAGAAAATTGTGTCAGTTTTTCCTTTTTTGCAGGAATAATTGGTTTTTTCCATTTCAGAAACATTGAATTTCCGGCAGGATCCAGCTGCAGTGACTCGGAAATTGGCGGATTCTTTAAAGATAATTTGTCGTTGAAAAAACGCGGGGAAGAGAAGTCGGCTTATGGAATAATTTCCTCTTTCTTCTCAAACTAAGCCCTTGGAATTTGCGTGCCACTAATGACGGGTGAGATTTTGGGAAATTAGTTTGACGCATTTTAAACCAATCTATATGAGCCAGCTTTCTTTAGAAGAAAGAGAGTAACAGCGTAGGCGGGAAATCACAGTCTCTTTAAATTCTTCCCACAATCGCAGTCGTCTCGCTAAGCAACCTATTTTTTTGGTTCCTGAAACCCTTGCAATGTACTATTTCTCTCTAAGTGCCTTCGCTGGAACCTATATCGTCATCGCTCCTTATAATTCATAGATCGATATTGTAGTCTGTGTGAGACCTGAGAGGTTAATATCCCACAAAAACTGATAGTGCATTTTAAACAAGAGAACGTAAATCAAATTTAAAATCAAAGCAGCCCAATAGCGAAGGGCGACAAGAGATCCAGTAGTGGTACCGAAAGAGACAGGCAGACTAAAACGATCGCCTCTGGTCTATCTCAGCCAATTAGAACCTTTTAAAGAAGACAACAGCAGACTCAATGTGTGTCGTTTTTCTGCGGGCTTTCATATTAAGTTGCGGTATTGTCCATTTTTTGCATCGGAGGTTACTGCTCAAAGCTAAGTAAACTTGCTGTCTTAGTACATATTCACTAAAAACTGAAATAATTCTCATTTCGACGTTTTAGTGTTCGCTTTACCGACGCAGTTTTCAACTAAAAGCACAACTGTTGTAACGAAGATGACAAACACAACAGGAAATACTAATTTCAAATCATGGTGGAATCTTGGTAAGAGTTTTATCACAACACTTTTTCCATTTGGCATTAGTCGCAACTTAAAGAACCTACTGGCAAGTAAACGCACTTCGCAGCAGAAAATACCAAAAGTTTGTAGTTTCTACGGGGTCTTAAAAACGCTAGAGAGTGCATGAATGGTAAATTTGCACCTCTACACATTTGACAGTCGGCGAATTTGACGTGCTGTTTTTCAAAATTGCTGACTAGCGGAAACCATATTCAACCCTCGGAATTAATCTCCGCATTTTATAACGAGAACTAAGGTGCGTGTATTAAGGTGCCTAAAATACACGAAAAATGGACTAGCTTATAAAGTTCAGATAAACGACGGTATGGTGAAGTAGGGTCCCCACGGACGCATATGAGCATAACGGAGGTTAAAAGGACATTAATAAGCGTTTTCTGACATGGATCATTTTTTATTGAACCGATTTTTTGCATCCAACTGGCCAAATAAATTGCCTTCAGAAGGGCATGATGTAATACCGGGTTAAGCAGGTTGGAAGATGTGTGTGTTCCAGGTTTTTTACAGGGACCCACTTACTGGCTATCTAATTTCCCCGGCAGGGAGGACTTTTGACCCATAGAAATGGCAAGGGAAGGGCAAACATTACCCGATCTGTTAAACAGACAGTTACGAAAAAGGAATGTAACAAAGTGGCTCGCTAAAGGTACGCCATTTTGAAATCACGCCTTGCCTGATGCATGTACTGATGCGTCGCGCTTATCACCACACGCCTTCTAGCGAGCAGGTTTTAAGGCATAATGCCCCCCCCCCCTGCATAGGTACACGCAGAAACTGCTCTGAACCAAAACGAGACCCAGATTAGTGCACAGCAGTGCACGTGTTATTTGGACTGCATACCCTTAAAACTGTCACACACACACGCACACACACACACGACGACACGACAGTTCGACCGTCGATTTCGACAATGTCCACCGTGTGCCCCACAGACTACATTGTGGGAGCAGGGACGGTGACTTACGCAGGGGTTTATAGTGCCAGTAGACTTGCGTAGCATCTACCTACACTCTCTCCTCCTCCGCCTGGGCCCGGTGTCAAGACAGAGTCAAGAAGACCGGAGACGAGGCAGGCCGCAGGTGGATGGCCCGGAAGGATCCTCGCCTTGGCGCTTCACTCCGCACCCCCTGGTCCACACACCAATGATCAGGATTTTGACCACAAAACAATGGGGTGATGGCAGTGGTCCAGTTGTGCGACGAATGCCGACAACAGGGTCCGCCAGCGCACCCCGCAAATGTTGGCATTTGTTATTACGCAAAGATAACGCCTGCCAGAGTCCGATGTGGCCCCCATATTGGTCCAGCGCATCTAACACGTGGCCCGTTTTGAGGGCACAACACACACACACACACACACGACAGTTCGACCATCGATTTCGAAGATGTCCACCGTGTACCCCATAACAGATGGTATGAGCAGGGACGGTGACTTGCGCAGGGGTTTATAGCGCCAGTAGACTTGCGCTGCATCTACCTACACTCTCTTCTCCTCCCCCGCCTGAGTCCAGTGTCAAGACAGAGTCAAGAAGACCGGAGACGAGGGAGGTCGCAGGTGGATGGCTTGGACGGACCCTCATCTTGGCGCTCCACTCCGCACTCCCTGGTCCACACAACAAACGACCAGGATTTTGATTACAAAACAATGGGGTGATGGCAGTGGTCCAGTTGTGCGACGAATGCCGACAACAGGGTCTGCCAACGCACCTCGCAAATGTTGGCATTTTTTATTGCGCACAGATAACGCCTGCCAGAATCCGACATGGCCCTCGTGTTGGTCCGGCGTATCTAACACGTGTCCCGTTTGGGAGGCCAACACACACACACACACACACACACACAAAGGGATGTGTGGTGGCACGCATAGGCGCAGACCCGCGCCGCGCCAGCCATCTGAGCACAATCCCTTCATCGGATGACCGACCAGACCGGACAGTGGGCTGGCGCCACGGAGGGAAAAGGGAGAGAGTGATGACGACCCCGAAAACTTAGCCCCCACGGCATTCAGCGCATATTACTCATTGCAAACAGTCTAGGGTACTTTTAAATTATTACGATGCGCCAGAAGTCGTGGCTTGGAAGGCTACCAACTAAGGGGATAACTCGGCTCCCCTCCCAGGGCGGCTGCAATGACTTCTTCTTGAAGCACCTTCCAAGGCACAATCACAAATTTGGGATCAGAACTGTCCTCCCCCCCGTTTCCGTGAAACCTTAGTCCATTTTGCGGGACCGGCTGTGTGTGGCACGCGCTGACGTATTGTTTAGGTTTGTCGCCCACTGTCTCCAATTCCGCCTCCGAACTTAACGTTGGGCCAAGGTGGATGAAGGAGGAGAGCGTGTGTTTGGCATATCGCAAGTCTACTATCACCATGAGCTCAGTCGCGAGTGCAGGCACCTTTCAGGATTTTGACTGAAGCGATCGTTAACTAAGTTAGACGTGTTTGTGAAAACTGAATGGAGTAGGATGTTGACCGACAGTGTCCGGTCACATAGTAACCCTTTCCTTCGGTAAGTTAAATTTCTCCTATTAAACTTTCACTTAAAATTGTAATTTGCAGCCAGACATTAATTAAAACAATATCTTATTTTTCAGTGTCCTCCAACATTATTAACAGATAAAATGAGTTGAACTTTTGTGCCTCATGCACAATTATGCTGATACACAGTTGGCACTAAAAACTTCGGCCATGTTATTTGTTGGGAGAAATGTTGGAGCTTTGAAGGAAATAACGGTTGGAAATGTCAGCTGCTAGCTTGCAGAAAGCTCCAAAATCGAATATTTTGCTGTAAAAACCGAAGTTAGCTCGCAAACAAACTTTTTTCCGGTAACTGAAGTGCGTCTCGTTTCGTTTAATTTGCTCGTCCATGCGCAGAAACCGATTACAGTGCGGGAGTTGTATTTAATTAAATATGCACGCAGTAAGTTCTACTTTGTACCCTAGAGGCAAAACGAGCACAAGACTGAAGGAAACTTGGATTGTCTAAAAATCTGAGGAAATTTCCACAGCCAAAAATCACACTTAAACTTGAATAGTAAATACGGCAATGCAGACTACAACCAACCACTCTCGGAAGGTATACACATTTTCAGTGTCCACCATGGACAATGGTTTCTATACTATAAAACCTGGCTTTTCAAAACGGACAATTTCGACATCAAAACGAGTAATTATGGATATTTTCTCCAGATTAATGTTAGCGTGGCCTGTCAATTTGTGCCGCGATCGTGTCAAAAATTGTTTTTAAATTAGGCACTTTAAAGTCTCTGACCGAGGCAATGACATTTGAAGTAGAGGCGGCCATTCCATAGAGGTGATGTTTGCGAAGGCAATTTACACATTTGAGTTTATAATACTTATTCAAGAGCTATCCTGAAATAGCACTTTATAGCATACTTGACGGCACAGGTACCAGCTAAAAGCCCAGACACGAGTTTCGCCGACATTCTGTCGAGGGGTTCGACTCATCAGTAGGTCCCCCGGAGTTCCCTGCGTGTTCTCTGGTAGATATTTCAGCTCTGCTGTCCATTGGAGGTTGACATAAGTTTTTTACCCTGAAGTATGTGGGTCTGCAAACCAACCAAAGCGATATGCTCCGTAAAGTAAGCTGCACAAACATTTTGGAGAATTTTTCTTGTTTTCATGAATACTACTTTCTTACTTCTATGCCAAAATACGTGGTGGTCTATGATAATCCCGCATTTCCTACATAACCACGTTATGCCGCGAAATAACTCTATTTAACCTTTCCAATACTTTATGTTTAAGTGTTACACCGTTAGGAAAATAGGAGAATGAACTGGGTGTTGGAAGTGAGCTCAGAATGCCAAGCTTCGACACACTGCCAAGAGTCACCCTGAGTGAGGAGAATT
The DNA here is from genome assembly GCA_902702965.1 of Spirometra erinaceieuropaei. Classification (NCBI taxonomy): domain Eukaryota; kingdom Metazoa; phylum Platyhelminthes; class Cestoda; order Diphyllobothriidea; family Diphyllobothriidae; genus Spirometra; species Spirometra erinaceieuropaei. The sequence continues at coordinate 1,054,248 of CACRXP010000014.1, forward strand.
GGAGACTGAAAATGAACAGACACTGAGAGGGGCTGTTGAAGGAAAAGTAGGGAGTTCTATAGACGTTTCAGGTCTGTGTGTTGTCAGTGAGCTCACTTCGGTCAATGACAGAGTGGATCGGCGCGTTTTCGACGTTTAGTGGTCTGTAACTGAAGCATGCACACATTCTCTATCCATCGGGATCGGGGACATTAAAAAAAAAACTTGAAGCGTGAGATCGCCAGTGTGGTCTAATTAGAGAAGTACACCACGTGACCTATCTCATGAAATCTGATAACGGAAACGGATGCAAGAATTTCTGGACGTCTTTAACGTTGCGACTTTGTTCGCCCACCCACTCCCTTCACTGAAATGTCCTTTTCAGGTGCAGAAATTGTGTTTACGTAATTATCGCAAGTATAATAGCAGAAAAGTTTACCTAAAATGGACGTTGGAATATATTTGTGCAATTCCTTATGCTAAAACATGTCCTAGAATCCAGTAACGCATTTGAGCGACTTCTTCGTTAAAAGGATAGTAATTTACCCGCGAGAGTTTTAGTAAATTGATTCAGCCGAACTTGAAAATTTATGTTTTTTTCCGATATTAACCGTGGTAATCAACCTGCTTACACAAAGATTATTTTAAGAAAACCAGGGGTTTTATAAACTTCTAAATGTCGAATTAGCAGTTCTGTTTGATTTGGTGCCCTAACGTTCAGTAATAACTCAGATAGGGATTCCTCCGTTTACGTGGGCTGAAATTGTTTTGTCGTTTGGAAAATTCTGTCTGATGTCGCATAAACGACCACAACCGAATGATCATTTCTAGTTCTGAACGCACAAAACACCACTTGTTCTGTAGTTTCTTTTCTTTGCATACCTTTTTCAGAAATAGAAGGAGCAAAACATTAATAGTTTTAGCAAAATATCAGTATTTATATGAGCGCTTTGCCGTGCATTATAGTCGAAGAACGGAGATCAGTCAACGGAGTGCCGTAATTAAGCTCTTCCTAAAAAGGTAACTTATTAAGAAAAGTTCTCCTATTGATCAAAGGCATATTCGTTGCTGATTTTCGTTGCGGACAGCCACTTTCTTCAAAAATAAAGTCTGCTGTTTGAGTGAGTTTTCACATATGATCCAAACGACCATCTTCGTGAAAATGAGTGCCCGAATACTCACTAGGTCAGTAAATACCTCCAAGAATAATCCTATTTTAAAGCTCTCAACCGACAGGTAATTCAGAATCTGTCTTTATAGACGTCGCAATCAGCTACGGCCACCAAATGCCCCACGACGTTCTCACAAAGCCGATGATTTCTGCGGAAGTCAGTTCGATAAGCAGGTAGACTTGCTCAGCCCCTACCACATTCTCTCCTCATTCATTCCGTTTGATTTTATCACGAGACAATTTCAAGACAAGTGGAGGCCAGTTCTTGAGCGCTGGATGACGAGACTGAGCAGAACATCTTCGCTTTCCATACACAATCTGGTCTCCACAATATGTACCAGGTATTCATGAGGATGGTTTGAATCTCTCATAAGTACAAGTGTTATGGAGGTCACGGCAAGCAGGAGTCATTGTAACCCGATCCTCAGTCCTTAGAAGGATCGAGTTATGCCGTCAGTTGGCAACCTTCCAAACCACAACGATTAGCTCATCGTTATAGATTTAAACGCGTAGGATTTAGCATCATGAAAAATGCGTCAATTACCCGTGCGGATGGATTCCCAGGTATCGGCATAACTCTCTCTCTCTCATCCCCCAATAATGCACCAGTCGACCGTTCGAGCCTGTCAATCAACGGCTGATGGATTGGTAGCAGTGGTTGCCGCGAAGTGATAGCCGACGATTAAGGTGAAGCACAGCCTCAGTGGCTATTGGCACAGGTTGACTCAGCGCAGCCTGGTAAACGAGTGACGTGAGCAAGTCTGCCCCATTTCGGTTCGGAACATTTGCCGCGCAGTTCGTTTGAAGGTAAATGACATATTTTCATTTATTTATTATTGTACATGTCAATTAGCGGAAATTAGCACCTACATTGTTAAAACCATTTTTCTCCTGTAGACATCGGCCAGGACATTTTCACAGAGCAAGTAACAGTTCTTCACTGGCGTAACAAGCACTACGGAAGCACATAGTTACGTAAGGCGTTGATTCAGACTCCTGATAAGGACAGTAATGACTCCACAGCAAGTCACCTGTCTGTCTTTGCAAAAAACAAATACGGAAAAAAATGGACTGTGTTACAAATTCCAAGTGCGGCGGTCTGGGTTCCCGCGATTCTCTCAAAGCATTGAAACTAAGTGTTCCGTAATGTATCGTCATTTTGAAGCACGTGCACAAACCGCGGTGCTCTCGCGCGACTATTCAGAGACGAACGCTGCGTTTCATCAGGCTCAGCAATGCGACAATCTTTTTATTCTCCCTATCAACTTCAAAAACATGGGGTTGATTTTTTGCAGACACAGTAGTCAGGAATTTGAGTTCAACACGGGAACTCGTAAGAGTCCAATTAGTCGCCATGTTTCACATGCAGGGAAGGACTAAAGGTCATTTGTGTTCGTTGTGATAAGTTACAGAGCATGTGACAAACTGTCCAGTTTCGCGCGACAATTTTACAATGTCTCCCTTCGTAACTGGTGATTTGGGAAATAGTTGGACTTTATGGTTGCCAGGTTGTCTCAAACTGTCTAATTATAGGATCTGGAAACCAAGCTGATCATGGACAAATGTTGGATCTACCATGATGATCGCTCTGCCTTTCACCTAAACGCACAAACGGCTTTTTATAACTACATGATTGAGTCGTTAGAGGTGTTTTATTCACTGCTTTATGCAATAACAACTACCCTGCAGGAGCGAACACTGATAGATCCAGAAGAATCAGGAAAATATGCAGGTAGCTAAATGTAAGAAAGTTGGAATGATAAATTTACTTAACTCTTAACGACAAGAGAATCGGGGTTTTAATCCCGTGTCTGACAGAAACGGCTGGACTTAGCTGACCGACGACAGCCGATAAACCAAAAATGGACATCTCCATTTCCCAAATCTTTATTAATATTCCTTCCGGTATCATTCGTGGTCTCTATACGACTGTCTTGAAATATTCTAAATTGAGCCTCGAGGTATAACGAGATCAGTAGAAACCCTTCCCATGGAGAACAGCCACCACTTTCGGCACTAAATTCTATACACGAAAAGTAGCTGATTTCCTACGTTAAAAAGAGCGGATCAATATAACGACTTGAAAGGGACGAACCCACTTGATCGAAGAATAAATTCAAACGCCGATTACATAAGCTCACGATCGCGTTCGCCTACTGCATAATGATGACAGTTTCGCTCGTTAATACCATATGCTATAAAAACGGTTGGGATTTACAAAATAAGCCGATATGTGAGGGAGAAAAAGAATTAGAACAACGCCCTGTGACTTTCGCAAAGGTTTTGATTTGATAGCTAAAATACTGTGTAGGACAGGGGGCATGAGCCGCGTTTAGGGTATTATTACTCTATTTTGGCTTTCTTCGTATAGCAGCATACACCAACGCGAAAAAGATCAGTTTCATTTTACAAACAGTCCAAAAGGTAAAGTGACTTTTTGCCGAAAGAGGCCCACTTGAGTTTCTATCTTTGTCTTTCTCTTAGTCCATCAAGAATTAGCATTTCTGTAATCAACTGCCAAAGCACCATGCGTTCCCGAATTAATTTAAATGGCATTCTGTGCTTTAATCTCTGTCTCTTGCGGTCTGGTTCTGCCCTCACATTTGCTTGTGATTACTGCATTCGACTTTGCCCAATGTTCATATAAGAGTACGTTTTATTAATATCTGCTACCTACCCACTACCTCTAAACTTGAATAAGTTACAACCGTGGTACGATGATTGGTCCCTAAAATCTACTATCCACTGACGCCGAATTATTCATCTCCAATCTAGCAGCAAGGGACCGGAACACTTTCAAGCATTCCACATCGGCGGTAGACATTATTTGACTTAAATAACTAAAGGAACCTCAGTGCAGGGTAGCTCCGAATTTCAAATCGTTTACAGCACTCCGTCGATGTGTCTAACGAAGCTGTTACTGCAACAGAAAATGGATCATCGATTTCTATGATCAGATTAAGGATTTCACGTTTCGCAACTAGTAATTCGGGTAAGATGTGGGCCTTGCGGTGGCTAAGTTGTCTCGAGCTGCCTAATTAACAAGGGCCAAAAAGGCATGTGGACAAAATATTAGGGAAAACTAAAAAACTGTTTTCCTCCCAATGCGGACGTGTAAGTTGTTCTTCTGGTACGTACCGTTTGAGCCGTCGAAGGCTCTCTCTTCGCTATTTTTGTGAAATCACAAAAAACCCAGCAGGAAGAAATACCAACAAACATAAGGGAGGAAGGAGAACGTTCAGGTGGTTCAGCTACTTAACGCACAATGACAAGAGAACCCAGGCTTGAATTCCAGGTCGTCAAGACCTTGAACCGGACTTGGCTGACTGGAGACAATTAGTAATTCAGAAATGGCCATTTCATTCTCCCTCATCTTTGTCGATATTCCGTCTTGTGTCTTTATTGGCGGTCATGAGACTGTCTGCAGACGTTCTGGATAGATGCTCAAGGCGAAAGAAGATCGGTGAAGGCACTACCAAACCAGCCTTTTGACGCTAGTTTTCATACACGAAAAGTGATGAATTTTTCTTACTAATATGTGCGGATCGGTAAAGGCGCTTGAAAAAAATGAACTTAGTAGATTTATGAAGAGAACTCACTTATGAACATGTAAGCATTTGATCGCTGTTTGCCTACAACGGCGGGAATTCACCATGGTCTCCTCATACCCATTTGTTACCTTAAGAAGAAGAATTATTTGACCAGCAGTAAGCAGGGCGACACAGGGCATTTCTAGAAAATTCCATAAATTATGACTCCTCCGTTCGTCATGACCAGGTGCTACGAAGGTGTCAGACACTTTCGGAATCAGCTGATATATGAAGTGGTAAAGGCATTTAGACAAAACTTTGACTTTCCCAAAGCCTTTCATTTGCCTTTAAGACCGTGTGAAACGTAGGGGCGCAAACCGAATTTTTAAGGGATCGATTATATTTGGATCACTTGCGTATGCGCACCGCCCTCGTCCAAAAAATCAAGAAACTGAAATGTAAAGTAATTTAATGTCAATTTTAGTCTGGCCAAAGTTAATCACCCTCTCTCTTCCCCTCTCACCTATAAAAATTGATATAATAATAAGTAGAAGCGAGAACAACATACGTCTCGTAAGAAGTAGATATTCTGTGCTTCAACCTCGCTTACGCAATATTTGTTCGGCTTCGTCCGACGTTCGTATAACAATATACTTCCTTATTGTTTGCTACCTCACGACTCTTCGCATTCACTGCTTCCAGACCCAAATTGCTTACAACCGTGATACGATGGATGACGCCCAAATTTCAGTTTCCACTGAAGCCGAGTTATTAGCCTCTGATCTGGTAAAAAATGATCACGGGTGCTTCAGCGAATCAGCTAAATAAAAAAGGAACCCCGCATGTAGAGAGTTTCCACTTTCATGCCATCCCCATCACTGAGTCGATATGTCTTACGAAGTCTTAAATTCAACAGAAAATCCATCTTACTTAGCATGGTTATCTAACTGACTTCTTGTGGCCTATGACGTACTGATGATCGGTAAGGACCGTGAAACAGCTGTCTGTGTCTGGCCTGTCACACTCTTAGTGAGCTGTGTCTGTATTAGAGAACTGATCGTCCATTTATATGGTCAGCATTTACATGCGTGTTTGGCGCATTTATTCGACCAGCGGTAGACTAGAGCGTCAGCGACTGCTTTCCTTGTTGACAAAATAACAATCTCGATTACAACTCGTTTTTTTCCGAAGAGCCTTCTGTTTTTCATTATATCACCTCGGAATGCACACCACATCAGATATTCAAATTACAGTCTGTTGAAGAACCCTAAGTATACACCGACGTAAGTGGCTAGAGAACCTAAATCCATGCCTTGTGAAGCATGACTAGAAACGTTTTTTTAAAAACTTCTTCCCCATCACAAACACTACGGAAGTGATATAATCGTGACGTTTGAAATCGTAAATGCAATTATGAGTACGTTTTTATTCTCGATCTAGAATATACGAAACATTCCATGGCCACAGTGAAGGCGAAATGCGTCCGACTACGCGTGGGTTGGTTTTATCTTTGTCTCGCTAATCGACAATGGCAGTCAACTACTCAACCTGGTGAACTTGGTGGGTGGAGACGAGACTTTCTACATGAGGATTTGTTGACTGTACACCTGGTGACTGCATACGCACATCACTCTAACTCCTGACAAAAGTACTCCTGCTATTATACAAGCACGTGCTTCATATCTGTATGTCTATATGCAAATGGTACCCTCCACGTTTCTGCCTACATCTCCTAATATATGCTGGATACACTAAAAAATGAAGGTTGAGAGGCTCGCCCCCACTGCCCAGTCCATCTATGCTGTTTTACCCTGTATTCAAACCATGGGTATTGGAGATTTTTCGATAAACAGCTTGCTTATTTCAGGGTAAAAGAAGTCGCAAATACCATTAATCAACATTCGCAGGGATTTTATAGAAATAGTTTTTCTTTAATGAATCGGCTAATTTTCTGCTCCTTCTAATTATCTAAGCCAGCGGTTAGGAGAGCAGTTTCGAGAGCTCAACAGTTTATTCTATGATTCGGGGAAGACAAATCAGGACAGTTTGCAATGGAATAATTACTAACGCCTATTTACCCTATACGGTAGTTCCTATATTGGCAGATAATGTATTCACATGCTGCTATGAATCACCATGCTTGAGGGCAAATGTACTTGCCATAAACCCAGACGCGCGTTTCACCGATATTCTCCGTCGCATGGCACAACCGTGAGAAGCTCTTCTCATCAGTCAGTCCCGCCCACGCTTTCATCGTGTGAGTTTCGAAAGAAACTTCAGTTTTGAGACTTAACTTTTTAATTTCTTGAATAAAAACAAAGACAGGCAAATTGGATGGTTTTTCGTCACCCGGTGATGACGTGATAGATAATTTAAGAAACCATTGGAATACCTACAGGCTGTAGATATTTATTAGTTTCCTGGCCAATGACCAAAAACTAGTTCGTTCTCTGCTTCATCTAATTGCTATATGTTTACGATTGTCATGCAACATGATTTCCATTTTACTGGCTTAATAATGTTTTCCGTAACCTTCAGCCACGAGCGAAAAACGCCACTAAGACAAGCGAATGCCGACACCTACTGCACCAGAAAATAATCATACGTTGCGGAAGAATTTGGACGAATGCATGCGTGTGCGTATCTCCGGATTTTTTTTATATAAAGAGGCTGAGGAAGCGTGAACTCTTTATTACGTCATGCTAATTAAAACTTGAAGGCTCCTTGACTGAAACCGCCCGAACTTCCAAATTCGTCGATACCGGTTTGCTTTGATGTTTTCCGATGCCTACGGGATCTTTCAAATTATCCTTAGGTAAGCTAACTAAACTGCCGTTCTTTTTGCTTATCCCGGGAGTGGTAACAATACTTTGAAAGGAAATAGCTGAACACCTGGGGGTTTTGACAGTCTTTAGATAGATTAGTTAATCTATCCTCTCTTCGGAAGGGACTAATAGATGTCATCATTTTCCAAAGCCGATGCCGGAAATTGTATGTGATCATTGTTGTATTCCGTTCTTGTTCGAATGTAATGATCCCAAGAAAAGTTTGTTTTAGTCTACCTTTTCCTAGTCAAATATGTGAATTCTCGAAGTATAGGGCAACAGTAAAAATGATAATTAGGTACATAATTCCACTGCTTTGTGAGGAGAGGTCGCGCCCAATATCTAAGTTTTTTGTCGAAAATCCGTCATGCTACTAAGTCAACAATTCGGGACCATCCTACACCTTCCATTACACTAAAAGCTGGTATTCCTATGTTCCCTATGCAAAATTCCTTAAAAGCCTGACATACCCCACACAGACCTCGTCACATATAAAAAGCATGACTAACTCTTTCGTGTGTTGACGTCGTTCGTCTTAGTTTTATAGCCAGTAGAAAAGGATAGAATTCCAGTGGCCAAAATATTCACAACTAGAATTCTAGGTAGGACTGACTTATATGGCCCCCTAAACAGGATGTGTGGATAGATACGCCTCGCTAAAGTAATAAAGGTGGGACTGCTCATAATTCTGGAAAGGGAAAAATATTTCCGTGTCCCAACCCCAACAATAATTCTAATACTAAAATAAACCGTTACCCTAGTATTGACTCTAACCCTACCCTAAACCTCAAATCTACAGCCAACAATAACTCCTCGCCTAACCGTAAACTTGATCCTGGCTTACGTTACCGCTGATAAACAATATAACCTGGAACCTAATCCTTAACTTAACTCTATCCCTTGCCCTAAACCTAACCTTAATTTCACTGGACGTTCGCTTAAAACCACCCGTGTTGCAGGTTGCTCCTGTTCTTATGTCTTTTTAGACGTCCACATAAGTCTGTCATATCGGGCTTTTGAAAAACGTCCTGGAATATCCATTCTTACGACCGCTTTCCTCTGTTTTGGACAGTTACTCAGTTAGCGTCCCTTAGGACCATACTCGTTTGGCCCTGTTAATTAGGGAGAAAATTAGATTTCTCGATTTAGAGAGCAATATGCCTCTGATAGTATTTGCTAATTTTGGTATGGACCCCTCAACAGGACAGGAATGTTTGTAATCAAAGACGCAACGTCTAGGTACAGCATCGTTTTCCCACCAAGATTTGTATGCTATATGGCGTCGACGAATTCAAAGGTGTCCCGTAAATAATAGTAATTATAGCAATAACAATAATACTAACCACAGAGTGCCAATACTTGATTTATTACTCTTTCACACGTAATGCACGAGTAAGTCCGGCATGCATGAAAACAGATATCTTCTACAGCGGATTGGTCATTAGCAAGTATTAAGCATGAAATGGAGTTTCTCTCGCACTGATGGCTTTTTCTGTCTTGCGTTAACTTCTTTTGATAAGTTCGAAAATATATTCGATATCATTCAGTTCCGGACTGTTGGCCGGGAACAAAGAAGGTCGGGATGCCACAGACGGAGGGCCAGTTGCTGTCAAAAAGAATTTGCTACATTCTTTGGTGTTGTTATATTTACACATCTTTTGAGCGACGAACAGGTGCATTAACTTATAAAATTATGACGTCGGCTCAGCGCCTGTGAATGTCACGCTAATCGAAGTCGATGAACATCTACCTGTTTACATTGTGCGTTGTTAGCCGTCAAACTGTCAGCTCACCAAATTTTATGGTCATTCAATCTACTAGATGTCGACAGTTTTTAAAATTAATAATTAGTACGGAGCATTCTTGTGAGATGTTCTTCCAAAATGTTGCCAACTGGGCCGCCTTTGTGAGCTCGTTTAAAGTAAGACCTAGTGATCCAGGCGAATACTCTCCCACTGTGCAAGTCCATGACCAACATTTTTCTTAACCACCGAGACCTTTTCCCCAGTCAAGTTCCTGTTTGAAATAGTGCTGATACACGACGTCCAGAAGAAGGTAAAATTCCTTTGTATTTCTCCATATTATTTTCGGGGACAACAGCAAAGCATGCTTTCAGTCAACAGCCACATTTGGCACACAGTAAAGGATTTTGACGTTCGACAAAAAATTTCGTCATCCAGATTTCTTGTAGACCTTCCCGGTCCCGTCGGCGGTACGACCCGACCCTGTGCATCCCACTCCCCGAAATACGGCACAGTTGCCAATAGAAGTGAAGAGACGAGTCCCAGGAAGTAGTCTTGAAGAAGGAGACACGATCGCCGGGACAAGAGATTTATTAGTCTGACGTTTCGGATTCCTACTCGAATCCATCCTCAGAGACAAAAAAGCAGAAACGGATGGTTGTTGCACAAGGGGCTGCGGTATTTATAGGATGCAGTAGCCATGCTATCGCATACCTATGAACATTCACGGCTCCCCCCTTCATCCGGGATCGTCGCACCTGGTGTGATCATCGCTTGATGGCCGACATTCGAGTCGATAATTGCTGCAATCTCATCACGTGCGTTGGATGTTGGCGTGATGATTGCTCGACCATCTGACGCACCGACCCCGGTGTTGGGAAAAGTGTTCACCTCCGCCCTCCCCGCATGGCTTGTTACGCCGCCTAGGCGAAGATTTAGCACGGAGTATGGAATAGGAGGCTCGTTGCACGTGTTGATGGACTGGGGGCCAGTAAACCATGATTCCAGTAGCTCCCGGCTCACGCGGTTGTCACCTCTTGCGTGAGCCGGGAGCTACTGGAATCATGGTTTACTGGCCCCCAGTCCATCAACACGTGCAACGAGCCTCCTATTCCATACTCCGTGCTAAATCTTCGCCTAGGCGGCGTAACAAGCCATGCGGGGAGGGCGGAGGTGAACACTTTTCCCAACACCGGGGTCGGTGCGTCAGATGGTCGAGCAATCATCACGCCAACATCCAACGCACGTGATGAGATTGCAGCAATTATCGACTCGAATGTCGGCCATCAAGCGATGATCACACCAGGTGCGACGATCCCGGATGAAGGGGGGAGCCGTGAATGTTCATAGGTATGCGATAGCATGGCTACTGCATCCTATAAATACCGCAGCCCCTTGTGCAACAACCATCCGTTTCTGCTTTTTTGTCTCTGAGGATGGATTCGAGTAGGAATCCGAAACGTCAGACTAATAAATCTCTTGTCCGGCGATCGTGTCTCCTTCTTCATACGGCACAATATCACACGTAGTATGGGCATAGTGGTGACAGAGACACTTTGGGAGATAAAACGCAGTGTTCGTATAGGCATTGCATGGCTGCTTTAATGCATAAAATGGCACTCCGATGGACGATAGTTCGGGGGGCAGTGCGAGGGGGGGAGTAAAAGTTTCCGTCCCCTGTCCAAATTATTTATCTGCGGACACGGTTTTATCATTAAAGATTCGCAACAAAATGACGTGACTGCTACTGAATGCACTTACTGTTGATCTCTAATCGTTCAAATCCTATGGTTGGCACAACGTCTCCTGAAATCTTCGTCATGAGGGGCTAGTGGAGAAAGGTAGAAGCATGACGCAGGTAAAGTTGTTTTGTGAGTAGGGATTGCTTGCGTGCATCTCCCCCCTTGTGGACACGGATGCAGGAACTGCCGGCAGTAGAAGTAACTGCGCTAAACTCCAGGACAATTAGGGCTAAGGGTAGCGTTACAATTATGACTAGGGCCACAGGTAAGATTTGAGTCAGGGCTAGATTTAGAGTCTAGGCGCAGCAACTTGTATATTTCCTAGAATTTTACACAAGACCATCTGTATTACCTGAGGGACGTTCCTATTCCCGTGTCCTGTCTGGCGAGGGAGGAGGTATATAAAGCATTTCCGACCGTGGTGGTGCATACTCAGAGCGTCACAATCAAGTTCTGATTAGCCCGATAAGAGGGAAGACACTGAAACAAGAGTCTTTATTGCGTAAGAATTCCAAATTGCTGTCCTCGGAGGCTGTGGCCGGTGGCAGGGAGAGGTCGTGTGCTGGCGGTGCCAAGTTATGCGTGAGAGATAGAGAGACTGCTTTTGTAGGTTTGTGGAAGTAAGTTCACATCTTCTGTTTCCCAGTGGTGTGGTTTGCTTCACCTGCGAGGCGGTGTGTGTGTGTGTTGCATTGGCCAAAGAATGGCGTATTCAAGTGCGCACTGGACGTTGATGTGCCTGTCTGAATGCGCGCTTGTGCGCTTGATACATTCGGGCAAACTGCTGTAAGGTCAGCCCGTCTGAACCGCTCGCGGGCAAGGGAGAGTGACCTTGGTGCAGCAGGAAGCTGGGCATCGCAGTGATGGCTGCCGTTCAAAATATCCACTCACTGTTGGACTTATATGCGGTCGAGCAAACTACTTTTGAGCAACCCTATCAGTATAGTGCATAGCAGTAGACTTAACTAATTTTGGCGGTATGTTACTGCAGACAAAGACAAGGGAGACTGAAATGGCCATTTCTGGCTTTTTAGCCGTCGTCAGCCAGTCATATCCAGCCCCCCCGAAATGTGGAACACCCGAGGCTCGAACTCACGACCTGTTAGCTAGAAGTCCAACCCCTCTAACCACTGGGCCACGGGCCGTTTTCCTGTCGGTTTCAATCGGGAATATAAAGTGGTAGAGGGGCGCTCACCGATCGTTCTTACGGAAATCACTCATTCCGTTGTGCCTTACGGGCTCTCTCTCGAGCCCAACCAACACCCGAACATCGGCGCATGATATAGGCAGTATGGCTGGCTGACGACTGCTAATAGGCCAGAAATTGCCATTAAAATGCCCTTGTCTTTGTCGGTAATAGCAATCTGCTATATCGAGCGCCGCTGTGCGGCTGCTGGCTGGACTCGAGAGAGAGAGAGCCCGTAAGGCACAAATGAACGAGCGACTTCCGTAAAAACGACCGGTGAGCGCCCTCTACCATTAACTTAGTTTGAAACCATAATTTCGGCAACCGAGGGAGCTCTTTATGTCTTGACTAGAATACTTTTTCGTGAACGAAAACCCAGAAGTCGCTTACTGCAAACGTTCCTAACTTGGCTGTGACACTCAGCGAAGCACCAAATAACCTACATATGAAGAATAATCCGTTTATGTTTTAGAATACACTTTTACTAAACAAGTTCCTCGTCCGAAAAAAAACTGAAAGTGAAAGACACCAATCATGTACCAGTCGAAACAAACCACAAAAAGGTAACGTATCCAGAGCAAGTCTTAATGGAGGTTTTGCAGCGGCTGGGAGGTGACAGTGAGTACTCTGAGCACTACAATCATCAGACCAAATCGCGCATTGTAGGGAAAGGCAGAAGGCACCAGAATGAGGGCTTTAATGTATACAGAAGCCGGAGTTGTCCTCTTAGGCGGCAGTGGCCACTGGTAAAGTCAGTGCTGGTGCTGACCGCATCCAGTCATGCCTGAGAGTGTCTGTGACAGTGGTGGAGGCCACATTTGTAGGCTCGTGGGCCAAACTCAAGTTGTCCCCTATCGGCATTTGCCGAGGGGTGGTGTCCCAGTGGCTTAGGTGGTGGTTTCGGGGGAGGGGGTGGGTGCGTTCAAGTAGCGCATGGATAGTCGCGACGCTCTTAGGACGAAATTGTGTCCGAGCTGAAGTCGGTCGAGTGGCTTCAGGTCAGCGCATCTGGAACGGCTCGCTGCAAGGGGTAAATGATCTTGAGACAGCGAGGTCTTGAACAATGACACCAGACCGGTCATTACGGCTGCCTGCCGCAGTCTTTTCACGTTTATGGTGACAGCTGCCAACCTAGGGACTGCTATTTCAACAAACACCAGGGCGAGAACGGCTGTTGGGTGCCTGTTCACGTGACTGTTCTACGGCGACGTAACCGTGGTGGTCACAGTTAAGGCGGACAAAATCGTCAATACGAGGACACGTCAGAGACCTCTCTCAAGCACCTGCAAATCAATCCTCAGATAATGAAGACCTCGGGCAGGCATAATGTGGTGCCATAAGAAAAAATATGCTTATTTAATTACATTTGTGCAAGTGGGCATCCCGACTGCTAGCTGGGTATCATTGAAACTATTCGTGCTGACTCCATCCGGGCAGAACCAGCGAGGCGTGGAGGTTTTATTTTTCCTAATTAATTTCGAAGTTTATGTGCGTTAACGACTATTCCTTAGAAGGATGGTTATCTCTTCACCACCGAACTAACTTTACTTTACTATGTGACTTTTTAAACCCGGAATTCGTAAGTGTTAACATTATGTTACTCTAATACTTCATGTATACTAAAAAGCACAATCAGTGGGTTTACGCAATTCTTAATTTGCTATAATACTTAGAGCGCGTTTCAATGAAAACCATTCTCAGTTTTTTTAGGTTTCCACGAAGAAACCGTTTATACACCATAAAATATCGACGTCGACGAAGATGGCATTATTTGCAAGCAACGTTAGTAAACCTGTGAACGCCCACCGAACATTTCGCCACTAGTAACTTTGACAAACCAGAAAACTTGCTTTTATCTGAACTAAACATCTGTTTGAAAATCACATGTTGGAAATAAATACTTTCAGCGTGCGATTCAGGAAAACTGATGGACGTTATTTAAGTAGCTAACACCAATGAAAGAAAAAGACTACTGCGAAGGTGGTTATATATGACGGCATATGGGCAGATGAATTCGATTCAAACTGCTTAGATAAAAGCCAATCCCGGTTTAAGATCATTTAGGACTAGAATGTCTGTCATTTGGTGTTGGAGCTTCATTTTGGATATTTCCCGGTCCATATTATGCGTAGAGAGACTAATCAATGTTTTATACCTTTCGCTACTTGCTGCATACTGAAAGGACTGGGTACCTTTTGGAATTCAGCAAACGTGGTGAGAGGGAACCTGAATGCAATTGTGGAAAACGGGGTTTGATTGTCAATTCATTGTTTTTTTAAAGGGCATTCGAGTGGAAACACGGAATTTGTCAAAATGTTCACGCAATATCCGCCCTAATTTGCCTTAAAAAAACTAAACATTTTTTCCTATTTAATGAACTGATGGGGATGAAGCACGTACATTTTCAAAACGAGCATACTATTCGTTATAAGGTAGGGCACAGGTCAACAGTCGTACGCCTTTAATAATTAAGAAAGTTTCCTTCTGACATCTAATTTGCAGAACTAACATCATTGTAGTAACGGTAGAAAAATAATTAGCATGGGGAAGTGTTCCCAGGTGCGCTTTGTTTTGTTTTCGTAAACGTGGTCACTGAGGTGCCGGCGTACCCAGCCGTAATGTTCACTTCCAAGTATGCTTCTCTCAGGCCTTTAATGCAAACGGCAAAAATGGCTATGGTAAGCATCCTGGTTGCTCAATGTGCTGCATTTGGTCCGTATGTTATTGTTGTGGTTTTCTAAGCTAAGTCCGCAGCTATATACTCGAGACACTGCAGGAAAAGATAGCTTAATAGTTGTCTCGGTGGAAGTTGCAGAAAATCACACACCCGCTGCCGTAAATGCCAGTCTTTGCCCTTGACTGGCCAACTTCCGGCCGTCTGCCTTCGCCATTCGTACGAACCAGAGCCACCCTTCGTCCCTGTCGCATGCTGTCACGATTCAACGCATTAAGAGCACGCCACGCATCCTGTTGTTCCTTCAATTGCCCTATCACTCGCCCTAATGGCTTCAGGAAGGTGATTGGTTAATGGCACTGGCGTCAAGCCTAATCCACCCAATCAGCGGTCAGGCAGTAGTAAGCCAATTGGCTAACTCGTATGATTGGAAAACAGTACTTTCAGCGGACGTTTAGTCGTTGCTCTTGTTGGTTCAGTCGCCGACGTTGCATTCGGCCTATTTCTAATCTCGTGGTCACTGTGCTCTTGGGAATGCACACCAGGAATACTATTAGTTTAAAAACCTTCTCGAAGCCTCAGCAGCAGTAGCTCTCTGTTCGGGCGGTCTTTGAAATCATCAGGTTTGACTTAAATCAGGGATGGATGTGTCCAATGAAAATACTTTTCTTGTGGCCTCTAATCAATTCGAAAAGCAACTAAATTCCTCCTTTAACCTCCCGCCGACCTCGCCACCTGTAGATAGGTCGACGGACCGCGACACCAACTCAACGTTCAATCAGGATACTACCACAACAAGCGTTCCATCCGTCTTTCCACAGTCCCTCGCCTACGGCGGCCCGACTCTGAGACGATCCATGGACCATCACAATTCCCTCCCTCGCCAAGTCGCCCCCCAACCACCCTGCAACGCCTCCAGTCCGTACGTTATGCTGGATGGCCACCCGCAGCCAGTGGAGGCTGTCGTTGCTCTTGTTGGCCACCTGCGTCGCGAACTGATCGTACGTAATGAACAGATTGCCTGGTTTGAGTCTGAGTTGCGCCGTATGCGACGACTACTTGGTGAACGCGAGCGAGACGTGGACCAACTGAAATCTGTACTTGATCAGAAGTATGAAGCCCCCACGGTTGCCAGCACCCAGGCCCTGGATACCGTTAATGAGGAAGACACGCCCATGGACACAGAAGAAGGATTTGGTCTGACCACTGGAACTAAACAACCCCAGGCGGCGTGCACTCGAGTAAAAAAACAGGGCGTATCTGGCGAAAGTGGCAGCAGAATTAAGTCGACCGGTTTCGTTCATTACGAAAAGGACGAGAGGTAGGTAGTACTTAAAGGTCTTTTATTTCCCTAAGAATTCTTGTTTGTTTCTGCACTTATTGCTGCCTAACTATAGCGTGCGTTCGTTTACGGTTTGAGAGCTCGAAGTTTGCGGCTTTCAAAATACCTTGTTAAATCATGGTGTATGCATGAAAAATCCGAAGACGGCACAGCTGGCTAAAGTGCAAATCTATGTCAAAGTTTGTAGGAATGATTCGTTTCTAGCCTTCAGTACACATGCGAATAATGCCTACCTATTCTCAAAAAGCGGATCTTAATTGTGTGTCATGGTCACGGAGCTTTTTTAAAAGGTTTCAAGAACACTTTCAAGGGGAAGCAAGCGTGGGATCGATGTGCGTAAAATTGGGTATAAAAATCAGTTGGGAGAGTGCCGTTAGTAGTAATGCGCACACATTGTGGGCAAAAAAGGAGGCAGTCATATTTAGCAACAGGCAGATATATTTATTTTCAAGCCCTGCCTATTCGCTCTACTTTTGACGAATTACATACTTTTCTAAACGTGGTTCGGGACTTGGTATTATAAATGGTTTTGCGTTGAATTTCAGGGTTGTTAGGGGCATAGTACGGGTTGGGATGGTTCGAATTAGGGTTGGGAGGGTCCGGAGTAGGGTTAAGGGAGTCAACGTTAGAATACGTGACTAGGTACCTCCTGGAATTTAGCGCAAGACCACGCGCAGTACGGAGGACGTTCATATTTCCGTGTTCGACATGGTGACCGACGGTTTTTCAGTCAGTCACTTTGTGAAATCACATTCTTTTGGGACTTATCAGACTCCAGCAATCAGACTGCTTCGAAATACGTAAAATCTTCTCAAGTCTTCATTCATAGTCCATACCTTGGGTTCAACAATTGTCACTCATAAACGCAAAACGGACCATTTAATCATGAAGGCGAAAACTCGTAATATTTCCAGTCAGTGACCGATCTCATGAAATTTTGACGGAGATCCTGTATTGCGGTTTCAATTAGGGAAAACTACGTGAGTGGGATTGCAATATTTACAATCATGCAGCGTGATGTCAGGCGCAACAGGGTGATGGCTTTTGAATGCGCCTCTTTTCTGCTGACGGCAAAATCCCTTACTCCGAAAAAGACGACTACTAAAGTAGAATGAATCAGTTCCTTTGACTTCCCCATGTCCTTATAGATTCAGGCACTTTTTATGGAAAATATGCACAAAAATATTCCCTTATGCACTCATTTAGTAGAAAATCGCCCCTTAAAAGTTTATGCTCGAAAAAATGCAACGGTAGATTGTGTAACCCCATCTCTCAACTAAATTTAACTGTCTTATTATTGTTTATGAAAGGTACCATGCACAAGTATTATTAAAAAAACAAATAAGTCGGGCGTACGCGTTCGACAACGGAAACCGTTCAGAGATATCTAGAAGGCAGAGCGTTTGTGTTCTAACGAAGGCAAAGTTAACCATAACGCAGCCGGGGATCCTTACAGCGTGCGTGGTATGGTGAGTACCCACATGGCACAAAAAGTTTAACTATTCCGGAAGAAATAAGTAAGTCACTGCGTACGGAATCGACAACGAGAGGCAATGTAAGTGCATTGGGATAACTAGGAAATCAAGGTAAGACAAAGGGATTACGGGGAGGGCGGGGAGGGCGGGGACGAAAACATCATACCAAATAATTTATTACTAAAAAGGTCATACTGGAACAACTCGGTGCATGCGCTTATATCAAAGTGTTAGATAACAAACAAAGAGGGACTTCCTGCAGCTATGGGTCAATAAACAAATCAAGGCTTTCTAAAACAAGTATTGTAACTGCCAACACATGCTAGACACAGTGGGTTTACACAGTATATCATTACCAAAAATGGTACTTTGGAGTTTTAAAAAAAGTTTCTGATTTTGAGATTTTTTAAGAAGGCACAATGTCCATCCAAATAGCATCGGATCTATCCGTTTATAAACATTTCTCATAAAGTATTCAATGTCTTCTATACTAGCTGCAAAATTTTATGAGCCCAACAGGCTGTTTTCTTAGTGACATAGAGGGCTGTGTGATTTTCCCTATGCAGCCTGTGGACCGAAAACCCTAAACGCAAATGCAACGACAGACAGGGTCCAAAATTATTCGCGAACTGAGAAACTTTTTAAAAACCCAAATATGCGCCTCCTTTGAGTAAACGTATTGAAGGGGAAGTGACTTCCTATCCAAGGGGTACGAGGAAGAATGCTTTTTGGATGCTTTCTGTATAATATATTTGAACTCATAGGGGCAGGGAAAATCAATAGGGCAAACTGACACTACTTAGGCAGTCCTTTTCACTGACTGAGACCCTTTCGGCGTCTGAAAAGAAGCCCATTCAAAGACCAGTATCCTCTCGTGTCTGAAATATCTTGAGTCTATGCCGTATGCTGATCAATATCCCAGCCACACTTACGCAATGTTTCCTGAACAAAAACGTTTTTCATGAGATCGGCCACTGACTGTAAGTGAGCAATTTTTGGGCGGGATTGTCGAGGTGAGCTACTGAGGCCTGAAAAATTAAGGCTCTTGAAGGTACTTTCGGAGAATTAAACTGTCGGAATGTTCTTTTAGAACATGGTTTCATCAATATTCTGATTTGTTTTCGGCACTTTTTCGTTTTCCGGTCATTCTTGTCTGGGAAAGATCCGTGCGCTTTTTAATGATTCGAAAAACCCACATAAGAGCCAGTACGGACTCTAGCAGGATTTCTTTTTATTAAATTGGTCTAGAAGTACCCTCGACATTTCGAATCATTCGGACGCTTTTCCGTGCTTTGGTCTTGGGAACATTCGTTATAATCGCAAATTGCGTCCTCTAGGTTATCTAGTACCAATTAAATATAGCATGGTCTCGTCTCGTTTGCTGCGGATCGTGTTTGCCAATTTCATCATGTTGATATCGCGTTCAGCGATCGGGTTAGTCGACATGCTCGTCCTGTTTTGCCTTGGGACTCAATCTAGAGCCAACAAAGGCGGTCGCAAAGCGACCAGGAATGCACACTGAACGGCTTCGAAACAGTCCAAATATGTAATTAAAAATTACATTAGAAGACAAGAACGAATTCTGAGTGGAAAGCAATACTAAAATGGTAAGCACGAAACCCTACCACTTCGTCACGAACGGAAGAAAGACGTCGCTTGAATGGGGTGCCGACAAAGAGAAGGGACACTCGAGCGCCCATTTCTGATTTACTAGCCGTCATTAGCCAATCATGTCCGACACCAGGTTTGCAGCACCTAGATTAGAACTCGTTCAGCATATATTTTTGGTCTGTATGCGACTGTCCTTGGGGGCTCACTCTGAGTCCACGATTGCACAACGGGACGGGCATGTCCCATAACCTGATCAGTGAACGCAATTCAAACATACAGCGGCCCCGTGGCTCAATGACTAAAGAACATGAGTTCAAAACACAGGTGTTCCCAGCCTGGGATTTGGCATGGCTGACTGACGAAGGTTACCGAGTCAAACATGGACATTCCAGTGTCGTTTGTTTTTCCTGGTACCCTATTCAGCAAATGTTGCTCTTCTGTCTACGATTGAGTGGTAGAAGAGTTCTTTGCTGTCAACTCCAGTGCTGTTCCCCACTCAATTTTTTTCACCGTCTTTTCGTTTAATTTTTCAATTGTAGATTTGCATGATTTTGTCAAGGTAACATAGAGTCTGGCCTTGATAGAGACTTTATACTCCCCGACTATCTGACAAAGCCTTCAAGTAAGCCGAATACATAGACACGTCTAAATATTACAAAACGCGAGACCAATATGATTGCAAATGTAAACTATTTTCGTTCTTGACTGATGGATATTGGCGGATGTTTGTGACAGATTTAAATAAATCATTTGACCTAACTATGAAAAACTCGGCGACATTGGTTGCATTCGTACTCACGACACCAACAGCAAGACTTGCCTATAGCCAACGCTCTAACCACCTGAGCTGCGAGACCCCATCGGAAAGCCATGAGTTTAACCACATTTGGGTCAAGTTACCCGTTAGTCCAAGCTCCTTACAATGTCACAAGAGTGCTCTTTGATGAGAATATTTTAATTTACAAGCTCCACTTCTTAGAGAAAACGTCCATCCTCATCCTCAACATATCCTCTACTGCACCTCAACTGCTCTGTCGGATTTAGCTTCAAAAACTCCTGCTGAGCGGAACCTATGGTTATTCACTGAATATTCCCTGGGGATCATGAGTATAGACGGGTCCGCATCGGACTGTTTGTTCGAGGTTGTGTCCTCTACCGCATTGGCCCCGGAAACCTATTTACAGAGCGGCAGCGACATGCAGGCATATTTTCTGGCGAGTAACGCTCTCCATGTCACCATGTCGTCATAAGCACCGGAGCCCAAACCTCCACGCCTTGATAATACTGTGACTGCTGGTCCGCGAATTCTTATTAGTCAGGCCCAAGAGCCTGCTTATTGCGCAGCTAACCTTTGTTGAAGGTCGCCCCACCATTGGCCACCCGTGGACGCGCCGGATAGCTAGCAGCTAGGTTGACAGAGTAGGTTGTTAGCGCTGATTAGGCCTTCTAGCGGGACATGGCCTTAGTAGCTGTTACATTTAGTCTGCTTATGATCTGACTCTTCTTTACAATCCTCTCCCGGGCTTGCATATATGTGTGCAGACTCGCCTACATGAGCACAAATCGGCCACACGGAGATTAGACTCTAATTCTCAACTAGCAACTAGCTACCATCTTGGGTTGGGACAACACAAAAGCAGAACGGCTGACTTTCCAGGCGCGGTTCTCCGATGCTGATTGATTGAGATGCAATTGAAACTGCCCCCTATACAGAATGGTACCGCGGTGCCCATAAGCCTGTCTGGGAGATGTTACCATAACCCGTCAGTAGTATTCAATTCCGGAATTCTTGCCCTTTCTAAGCTTAAAAGTCCTTCCAGGCAGCCTGTCAGTTCGGAGAAAAAGGCAACTGTTCCACCTCGAGCCACAATTCTTTGACATAGTCCTCACTGTGTTGAACGCCTCCGCACGCCAGGGACACGAGAATAGGACGTTTCGGCTGTTGTTTCCATTAACGGAGAAGGACCATATGTTGTACTTATTATTATCATCATATGGACCGATGGTTGAAATTTCATGACCTTAGAGGCCCACAGTTGTTCCTTTTTGCATGCGTACATCTTTGTGAGATATGTAAGGAGGCCTGAGTTGCTGACAGATGGTGCATGCTGTCGGCCTTTTGTCAGTTCATTCGGATAGTTTTGCTTCACATAGAAACCTACTAGTGTGAAACATAAGGCGTCGGACAAATATGCGTTGCAGGGTTTAGAACCGTCCACTCTTTGTAACTTTCTTGAGGCTGTTTATTTTCTACCACGTGATAGCTGTGCAGCTTGTCCGGAATGTATCTGTTCATCCATATCAGACCCCAACAGTGTGTGGACGTCTTATTCAACAAGCTAGGACCCGATGTGTCTCTGTGCGTGTGTTCGTTTTGGCGCACTTCTTGCATATATGCAGACGTATGGAAAGTGCACCTCCTTCACTTGGTGTTCCGTTCGTGGGCAGAGAATGAGGAAGCTATAGTTGCATATTCGCGTTTCCAGCACACGCGTTCGGGCTTGGCTGCACTTTTAAAGAAGTCTCTCACTATGTTTCGCTAGGCATCGAGCGGAGACCCAACAGTGGCGAGTCGACTCCCGCTGGACGAGACTGTAGGCATGAAGTGACCCTTAGGTCCCGCTATCGGCCAGATTTAAAGGCGGAGTCCATTTGGAAAGGGCTAGGCCTGTTGAATGCGTGCCTGCTGCTGACTATTAAGAGGGTAGTGAACACGCGGTCACATTAGTGTATCCAGGGTTGTGTACTTGAAATTGTACGCGTGCAGTTTGTTGGTACGCGTGTAGATAACGCCCTCGCCACCACCACCACCTCCGCCACCCCACCGCGCTCGGGTGTGCGCGACCTCGTCCTGCTGGCCTGAGGCCCACCCAACCGCTCTGCTGCCCCCCCCCCCCGGCGAAATACCCTTCAGCCGAATTCCAGCTGGATTGCACTAATGCATGGGGGCAACGTGATAAACCTCCCAGCGGAACAGCTGGCGTGAGCGCTGTACTAAATGTGGTTCCAGCGCGTCTGTTTGGCATGTTTATCACGATTGTGGTGGACGCGGCGCGTAAGGAGTCAGAGAAAAAGTGCTCGGACCGTTGCTTTCAAGATCTCGACAGTAGTAGTCATAGCTCCATTACAATGATGGTTGGCCTCTGCAGGACTGTGTGCCCTCTCCAGGGAACGTCCTCAACGCCAGACACCTATTCGCTCATCAGCAATCATTTTATTAGACAGAAATAACCTCACTTGGTCGTCTTTTGTCTATCCTTCCTGTACCTTCTTCAAACAGGCGACTAGAACGGGTGCCGACAAAGACAGTGGGAATTTAGTGTGGCTATTTCTGGCTCCTCAGCCGTTGTCAGCCAGCCAAACCCCAACTCCAGGCTATTCTGACTTGAGGCTGTGGGCTGACTGTCTGAGGACAGCTAATAAGCCCAAAGTTGCCATTCCAGTCTCCTTCCTCCCTAACGATAACCCATGTGCATCATCGTTAGTTACTGTGACTGTCTGCCCTAGCATGGAGCCCCGAGGCAAAATGTGACAAGTGGGTCCCCTGCTTTAATTACACCAGCAAAATTTCCTCGCGCGTTAAGTGCATTTTTGGAGTGAAACAATCTTTGGCAGGTTTGCATTGAACAAAAATCGGCTGACCCCTAAAACAACCTGAATTTGCGAAAACACTCGTAAGACCCTTCTGTGGGTATCATAGGTTTTAACGACTGGGACCGCCTGCTGTGAAATCAACTTTTAGGACCTTCAAATAAGTTAATGTACCGCGTTCTGATTCACGGATTCGTTTTTGTAAATGCACCTTTTCGGCACAGTCTACTTATTTTTGAGACCGTATTCAATTGTAAGGTGTTGATGGAATGGCCCAATGCGCCATTACTGGTGTCTGACTAAAATTAGGCAAATCACCAGTACTTTTATGCCAACATTTTCAGGCGAAAGCTTAGATGGAACTTTGAAGGTGTTGGTGAATTGTGGAAACGGTAGGCAACTATTATGAAGGATTTCCATGATGGTCGAATGCCTAAGACCCGGGTGTCAGCTAGGCAGACTAGATGGTTCG
This sequence comes from Spirometra erinaceieuropaei, assembly GCA_902702965.1. NCBI lineage: Eukaryota > Metazoa > Platyhelminthes > Cestoda > Diphyllobothriidea > Diphyllobothriidae > Spirometra > Spirometra erinaceieuropaei. Next base: position 1,077,588 of record CACRXP010000014.1, read on the forward strand.
TTCTCAGGTAGTGTAATCCGCAGTCATGACCATCTTTCCAATTGTCAAGCGGTCCGCCGGTTTCTCATTCCAAACATCCACACGGCTGGAGGCCCGAGCTCTAAGATGAATCTGCTCAATTGACACGCTAGCCCTGACTCTCTCGCTTGAAGATATCGGGGAGTTACAGAACAGGGAGGTGAATAAACGGCCGACGGTCCGTAAATGATTTTTGGAAGCCTCGTCCTTCTGTAAATGTTCCCAGTGAATAGGATGTGCGGAAATGCTTAGAAGGAATCACAGAACTAAAATTAACCTTTACCAGATGTTTGGAACTTTTAGTAATTTCAACGTGTCTTGTTTGACAACCAACCCCTTTTCAGCGGGCTTCCCACCCTCCCAACTTCTAAAACTCCATCCAGCTGCTCAGCATCTACCCAGAATCAGATAGCCCGAAAGGGTGACATTTTTGTCCTACAGTAGCACTTCAGCTTGCCCCTACTGTCAACGAATATTCCGAGCTGGGAGCAGACCACGTGGGCGTTGCGCCAATTTGAAGTCTTTGGTTATCACCGATTACGCGAGGCTCGATCACGTTACTGGGGAGGGAGGAGGGGGGGGGGGTCAGAGATGCACGACTACGCAGTAGTGCGTTTCCAGAAAGTACTACCGACAAAGGCATGGGACGCTGAGGTCACCGTTTTCGGCTTATTTGTCGTCATCAGCCAGCCACAGTCCAAACTTTCGCACCGAGATCCGAACGCGGAATATGATGGTTTTTTTAACTGGACTCCTCACTGCGTGCTCACTCTTGACTGCCGTTGATGAGATGTATTCAGTCGCGTGTGAGTGTCGTTCGCCGGTCTGTTCCGATTGTTCGCTCCGTTTTGCTTGGGACAGTGGCAAGCAGTCGGGAGCGAAGCAACGACTTACAGTAAAGTATCTCCGACAAAGACGTGGAAGACTGAAATGGGCCTCAGAGACAGTCTTAGTCACTGCCATCATTCACCCCCCATTCCAACCGTGCACCGCATAGATGCGAAGTTTGAGCGCAGGAGCAAGGGAGGTCGTTGATCCAGACGACCTGCTACTTGACCCACGCGGTCACGCCTTGTCAGCCGTCATCCCTGTTTTCCAGTAACTTCTGCCTAGCGAATGCCGCAAAAAATGACTCCCTTCAAAGGTATGCAGCACTAGGGTAATTGTGCATGCCAATATTAGTCGAGTAAGGAGGTAGTTCAGTCATCCTTCCCTAGAATATGAATACAATATAGTACTGAATTAGATCAGAGGAAGGGATTCTGCGCTCCCATCTGGGAGATGCTCCCTCTCATTCTACAAAGTAGTTATACCTCAACTCCGTTCGGGCCAACAGCCTTATTTCTCGCCACGCGCAAACTGACGACGACAGAGACCGCCTTACCGGTGCAGACTCGCCCCTCTCTTGGTGTTTTGACAGAACAGGACTGAAAATATCTTTTCCAAAGGATAAACAAGAGGGCTTTATTTAGCGTCGGCGCAAATTTAGTAACAGAGACGAGGCCTCAGGGGGGTGCGCTTTCTATCCTTTGTTGAGTGTATATGGGTAGTATGTATGTTTCTCCTCCTCCCTGCGTTCTCCTGGTTCCTATAATGAGGATACCAATATCCCACCTGTCCGTGGTGTAGTCGGGAATAAGTGGATCATCAGAACCAGGTTCATTCCTCGGGGGCTACCTCCAAATCCCCTTTTTTCTTCCCTACCCTCTTCTCCTGCTCTGCGCTCTTTTACACTCATCTGGGAGGCTAAAATCAACCTTCCTAAATCGAGGGGCCAGCAGTCTCATCGTGGTGTCCCACGATTGTTTGAACATCCTCATGAGTGGGGGGTGGGCATGCCAGCAGACAGTTAACCCAAGTTTTTCAGTCCTGACACTTCACACGGGGGGCAGATGCTCCCACTGTGCGTCACGTTCATTCGACTTAGATGTCTGGCGCGGCGTCGATTGGAGCTAGAGCCCTGCTGTTATCATCCGCATTCTCTTTACCTTTCAAACCGTTTGATTCTTTGCTTTTGCACACCAAGGCGACGATTCTGAACTGTTTAAATCCCCCCCCCCCAAATGTAGGCTTCGACCTTTCAGTTCCTGCTAATTTTATCCCACTTCTGTGTTTGGAGCATTCACCATCCTTTGCGGCTAACTCCTCGTTTTGTACAACTCAATGTTTTCCCCCACGCCTGCGATTTTAACCAAGTAGGGAGTTGCCCTCCGTGCCAGCACCATTTACGATTACTTGGAACAGAAAACCATCACGACTGGTAAACTACTGCTGACAGATTCTGCCCCAATAAGGAAGATGCCCATCTCCACCTCTTCTGTCTTTACTTAGTGAGATCTAGGACACGTAGTTGTGCAACGATTTCTTGCGTTTTATGGCAACTTCAAATTAAAGTCACCACAGCGAACGCAAGTAGGGCAGGGCAGTTCTCGTTAAACTCTGCGAACTTCACGTCTTCTAGTCAAATGTTTTCGGTTGAGCTAGCTGGCCTTGGTTAGGTGGGTCTGAAACTTGTCAACATCGCCAAGCGCACGTCTTCGGTTACTCATACTCAGGCCTTTACGGTGATATAGGTCATTGTAGGGCAGTGAAAAGTGAGGAAAAACAATGACGGGGCCAGTGAGTCAGAGGGTTCGAAAGTATCCAAATGTGCAGGAGAGAGTACTGCCTGAGGTAGGGGGAATTGGCGCAGCCGTTTCTTGCCTATTAACCGTCGTCTGTCAGCCATGCCCAGACTATCTAGACCTGACATTGTATACGGTTGCCTGGTGATGGCCAATAAGCCAGAAACGGTTTTCCCGGTTTCTCTCGTTTTTGTCGTTACTCCCTTTTGCCTAATCGTTGGTCGATATTCGATTGTCTGTGAGGGCTCTAGAGTGAGCCGCAAGACGTAGCGGGGCGAACATGTCCCCTGACTCGACCAGTGGACCCATTACCCACTAAACTATCCAGACGTGCCAAGTAAGGGAAGGGGGAATATAATCACGGGGGAAGGTGCCACTAATAGATCACTATAGTCCCCTTGTTTGGTCCATCGAGGCCCCCGTATCACTGGTCATTTTTCACCTTTCATCGTTTTACCTTGATATGTATTATTGTACAGACCTGGTGATGACTAATCGAGAACCTGCGCTTGCCGACTTTGAATTCTTTAACACTGATACTGGTCAGTAAAGTGCGGTGCTCTGTTTTTTCATCACAAAACAGAAATTATTACACACTTGCGCTTTCGGTACGCGAAACAACGGATAACGGGCTTCCAAGGCCTTCCGGAATCGTGTGTCTGCCACCTCCTTCTTCAAGATGAATAAGAAACGGCCAGTTATATTCCCTTGAAGAAAGTCTTATTCCTGTGGAATGGATTATCAGCTTGCGGAATAAACGACAGAAGGCCCAAGTGATCAGGAAGATTGGGCATTTTTCGACCGCTTTTAATAACTTACGACCCCCCATATCCCCATTCCTTGCGGAATGAGTGAGTTTTATCTTTGTGACCTTAGCATGAGCAAGTCAAGTAAATTAGAAGTGTTTTCGTAACTATGGTCCATACTCCTTGCAAAATGCCCAATCCGTTTAGCTAAGTTCAGACGGCACAATTTACCAAATCCCTAGACTCATTTTGACCCAACAGTAAAAAACTCGGCACCTCGGTGAGATTCGAACCCACTACAGCAAGGTGAGGCTTTAGTACAGCCAGCGCTTTAGCCACTTGAACTACGAGGCCAGAGCGTTGGCTGTACTAAACCTCCCCTTACGGCGTGGGTTCGAATCGCACCGAGGCGCCGAGATTTTCACAGTGGGGTCAAAATGAATTGTTCAAAATCTACCAAAACATCTATCAAATCTCTAGAATCGATTTATTTCTGTTCATGGGTCCTCAACAAACTTTGAGTGTCTATCAGATTAATTGTGTTTGTCTACCGCTTAGAAGTATACATTCCGCAAACGGCTGGATCGAAACACACTGGTCGTGCAGTTCCACGAAGAATACTGAAGGATTTTACAAGCACAACCTCGTAGTTTTTGTATTCCTGGGCTACGGCTTGGTATTCCTATCGTATGTGACTTTCGGACACTTGGGAACCTGCACATTTTAGTGAACTTCCTCTCTCGTCTACCGTCAGCAACCCTAGCTACTAAAAGTACTGGTCAAAAACATCATCAATTTTACGACTTCCTGGCCGTACGTCCTGCAACTCTCTATTGCTTTTGGTCGACGTTCCTCTGACCTTCGCCAGTGCCCGTGTGACATCGTGTGACCTTGGTCCAGTGCGCCGCCAATGGACGCTTGAGAGTGCGTCATCGCTGGTCGAAATCCCCTGTTCTGACCACGCTGATCATACGGCTGGGGCTTCAGATATTCTGCAGAAAGCATTTGCATTTCCTTTAGTCGAAAGAAGACACAAGGTCACGAACATGCTATCCAGAAAGAGCTGAACTTGCTTGTACAATTTTAATCATGTGGAGTCATTTACCATTGTAGAGTTTTGTGTATAATAAAGGTCATGTATGCGATTCGGTAAGTCTGTTTACGCAGCCGTTCGAGGGGGATAAATTAGAAAAGCTATTGTTCGAGGCGTCCTACGAAACGCAACCGAACTGCAAATACTCCCACGTAATTCACACGGGGTTCCGTGCAGGTTGCTTTATCTTCAGTTCTTCTCGACTCAGTAGACCACCCTGTTATTAGTCTGAGTAGCTGCCGAAGTACTGCTGTAGGGCTGTTAGCACACAATGACATTCAACCCGTCCATCATAGCCCACTCAAAAGGATCCCGTATTTCCATTGGCCAAAGGCGAAGGCAATGTCCTTAATTGACCGTGTTTGATCAGATAAAAAGACCCTTTTCGTGAGCACTGTCTTGTACACATTAAACTCACTTCTTTACTCCACTTCCCGTATCCAAAAAACTTATATAAATGGGAAATCGTCCGAATCTTACCTTAATTTCCCCCAAAATAGTTATGGGAACAGTGTTAGAGGTGGCGGCAACACTGGTTTTGGAACATAAATGAGGCATTTTTACCTTTGGCACTTTTAAGGTGGTTGTTATTAGTGCAAGCCCTCTCACACTTTTACAGGCATCTTAACAAGTTTTATTTTAGGGGCTTGGCATGCCCGTTTCATACCATACCAGCCATAGTTCTTGCTCCAGCTGGTGTCCTTATAAAGGCAGCCTTGACAGCTGTTTGGGAATAGCAATTTGTTGCCTGCCTATCACACCCTACCCCAAATGACCTTATTCGATGCTTGTTTTGTCTGTGGGAGCGTTGTGCCAGCGGGCTTTGGACTTTAGAGCACATGGACGGCGCCGGAAGTCCATTACTGCAGATATCACTCTCAGTGGGAGCGACGTCACGTGACGCTACGGGAAATAATAAAAACCCACGCTTGAGAACGCCCATGGAAAATGCTATTGACAGACTTAGAACGACAACACTACTGACAGGATTAAGCGTATACGGAAAGATCAAGCTATTGTAAGCATTTTGATTTGCACGAACACGCGGGAAGTACAGTGCGCTCATTTTGTCCAGCCCTTTTGTCCTGGCCGTGACCCGTACACTTCTCTTTCTTGAGAACTGTGCTTTTGAAAATAGACGCGTCATGAGGTGAATTTTCTGAGCCCTACTTTGCATCGTTTAACAGTCATTTAAACCTTAGGCGTAAAATGTGAAGTATTACGCAAAAATGCAATCGGGGAGCCTGTACCCTCGTTAGGGAAACAGTAGAAAAGAAAACTTAATAACCTTCGATTTCCAACGTAGCACATAGTCGTGGCGCAGTCTTTCAAGAAACCTTGCTTTCTACCAGTCTTATGTCTTCGTCTGCCAATCGCGAAACATCGGGCCATTTTTCCGAAGTATTAACATAATGTATAAAAAAGTGCAATAATGAGGCAATTTTTTTATTGGGCCGCCAAATGTGACACTTCTGACTTTATAGCTAGGAAGTGAGACGTACTTTTGAAAAGAAGGCATTTCACGTGACCGCGACATGCTCTGTAAACCCGAATAGTCCCCCCACCCTATTTGATTCCAACAGAAGCATTTAGTTTTTTAAGAAATATTCGGTTTTGAAAGTAATAAACTGCCCAACTACGTGAATTACAACTGATAATCTTGTACTGCTTTTATCTTCTGCAATGAAACATCACTTAGGAACAGAAAAGATAATGGTCCATTTATGTGAGATCCGTAGACTGTCAGCCATATGGACCTGTTCAGGTCGTAGTGACGCATAAGTTGTGGAAGCCTTTCCTTAGTGACGGCTTGCCAAAGACTTATTTTTCCCCTCCTCTTGTTAACGCTTGTTGTTTTTCCAACTGGTACTTTAATGTACTAAAGTATTAACATAGTATATAAATAAAATGCAATGATGAGGAAATTTGTTTATTGGGCCGCCAAATGTGATACTTCTGACTTTATATCTAGAAAGTGAGACGTACTTTTGAAAAGAAGGCAGTTTACTTGACCGCGACATGCTCTGTAAATCCGAATAGCCCCCACCCATATACGTGAATTACAACTGATAAGTCTTGTAATGTTTTTTTCTTCTGCAATGAAACATCACTTGGGGACAGAAAAGATAATGGCCAATTTATGTGAGATCCTTAGATTGGGGCAGATGCTGCGGGGAATACATGATCACTTACGTTGATTTTTCTATGCAGCATGGTGGTGCAAGTAGATTATTGTGCGTGACCTTGTTTAAATCGTGTGCAAACTGCAACTTAACAAACATTTGCTTCTCTATGCTGAACGGTCTGATACTTGTAGATGTTTCCATTCACTTTTGTTAGGAATTCGTTACGGAGTTTGGCAGTGATGCCAGAAAAGGGTAGCTTTGATTTTTCAAGATTTCATAGTGTCGCTTGAGCTGTCCTGTATCAAAGGTCGGCGCATATGAGTAGGGAAAAGACGTTGTCTACAAAGGAGCTGGGGTGCAGAAATGCCTTCTTTCGACATACCTATCGGTATAGGGGTCTCAAGAACAGTCCTCAAATTCATCGTAACGCAGCTGCCCATCGGGGCTTTAGAACGTCGCGAATCCTAGTTTTACGCAATATTCACCTCTTTGGAATCTCAGCTACCAGAGCGTGGGTCCGCAGTCCTGCACTTCGTCTCGGCCAATACTTGTGGTCCTACATCTTTCTGTCCTGCTGTCTGCCTGTCTGATGGAGGCTGTTTACCCAGAAGTGGGCGTTGATGCACTTGTTAACGATCCTGTCGATGCCCGTCTTGTTTGCATGCGATGCCCCAAATGACTGTGTTATGGCGCAACGCCGTGAATTGCCTTCTTTCGCAAGGCTGAGTTGTGTTTCTTGCTCTTCTTCCTGACAGTACGTTTCAGTTGAAATCTCGTGCCAATTTGGTGCAGAATCATTGCCAGAGTTCGCAGTTGTACCACTGACGCCTTGGATGGAACCGATAACAATTACGGCGTGCGCTGACACGCAGACTGCAAACTTAAAATATGTCCTCAACTGAAATGGACTACCTAAGCGATGGTGCAAAGCTAACAAGTTAACACATACGCGGGGAGATGTTGTCTTTCGACTGGCAGTATCAAGTTACCTGTGCAAAACACGAACGCAAAAAAACAACCTATTTAACTTGAATGATGATTTGCCAGATTCTGAATATTTGAAGCATTTTGTCCCCGGTACGAAGCTGAAGTAGGCAAGAACGGCAGGATTTATTGGTACCATAAAATTTCGCGACTGCTCTTCAGCTGCTTCCTGTCGCTTCATAAGAGGGATAACGAGTGAGAACAATACAACAGATTTGAATTCGTGCAGAAAATCGATGCAGAAACAGCAAGGTTAGGGTTTTGGGCAAAGTTGGCTCCATGATTCCCCCTCTCTCCTCTCATTTTTGCTCTTTAACGTTTCCCCTTTTTTCACTCTCTTCCCCTACGGCGTTTGTGTTACTAACTTTATCGATTAGGCAACTTTACCCAAAATCCTAACCTTGCTGTTTCTGCATCGATTTTCTGCACGAATTCAAATCTGTTGTATTGTTCTCACTCGTTATCCCTCTTATGAAGCGACAGGAAGCAGCTGAAGAGCAGTCGCGAATTTTTTTGGTACCAATAAATCCTGCCGTTCTTGCCTACTTCAGATTCTGAATAATGCACCTTGACCCAACTATGAAGTACTCGGTAAGATTGGGACCCACGACAGCAAGGGGAGGGCTTTAGTACAGCCGACGCTCTAGCCGCCTGAACTAATAGGCCCAACCGAAGAACAAAATGAGATTAAACTCACGTCTTCCGATTGGGCCTCGTAGGCCAGGTGGCTAGAGCGGTGGCTGTACTAAAGCCTTCCTCTTGCTATCGTGGTTTCGAAACCCACAGAGGAGACGGTTTTTTACAGTTCGATCAGAATAAATTAAATTGAATGCTTAATTTTCGAAGCTTGCGTAAATTTTGTTGTGTAGCCTAGAAGACGTTCAGGTCAGTACTGTCCCTTATACAAATGCATATATGTCAGAACGTCCTATTTAGGTCTTGTTTTTTTGAAGGTACAACATGCGTTGTCATCAAAACTATTTAACAAACTCCGTATCGCGCGCTTAACATCTTTACATTACGTTTTCTTCAAAAGGAAGCTTGCTATTTTTTGTCCTATTACGACGAAGGCAGATCCCGATGGGTATAATAAATCTAACCAAATCTGGATCCTATTCAATTTCTTGCGAACAGCAGGAATAGCTCTGCAGACGTTACCTGCGTTGTTCGCATGTAGGTTTCCCATAGACTTACGGTAATACAATGTTCAAAACGTAAACATCGTGCTTCTTTAGGAAGACGTACTTTCGTGCGTGACGGGTGGATGATTTTCTGTGAACCTTTTACGTAAGGTGGACCGGATTTCATACAAACTTATTCAACTGATGGGAAGGCATCTAAATATTAAATACGCAGCAGTTTTTCATCGCGTGTGATTGACGCAGGCAGCTAGAAATATTTTCGAACAAAGGCTTGTTTTTAAGTATCGTTTCGCGTTAATTGATCCTGCAGTCCCAACTACGCGGTATTATTTGCCCATCGCTATGCCGTCATCATTAATTACTCTTAACAGAACTACAAAGAAAGAAGTTGGAATCGTCCGTGATCCATCCTGTAGATAACCTGTGGAGATCCCAGTTAATATTTAATGAATTTTGTTTCATTACTGTAGTTGTTGTCCGCCTGCTAAACACAGGCAGTCACAGTGACCTCACCTAATTGGTTCCTTTCCTCGTTCGCGGTGCAAATTATCCAACGGAATATCGCCGCCACTTATCCTCACATAACTCTGCTTTTCATATACCGCCTTCGCCTTTGCTATTGAAGGGCGTTCGCTGCTGAACTGTACGCTGTCAACCATATAGACCTGTTCAGATTGTAGTAACGCAGAATTTGTGAAAGACCTTCCTTAGTGTCGGCTTATTTTTCCCTTCCTCTAGTTAACGCTTGTGGTTGTTCCAACTAGTACTTTAATGGAGGTGATAGGCCAGTATTTTCGAGCGACAAAGGCAGATTAGAATCTTCTATCTGACCGAACTTTAGTTTAGACATGTCCTCGATGGAGGTCACGGCCGTGTCCTTATCAAGCTGGGACGAGAGGGCTGAGTGGCGATGCCCTGCTTGTTTCACGCAGTGGCCAACCGTTGACGTAAGAACGTCTTCACCGAATGGTGGCACTGGTTCCAGCCGCCACGTCAAGGGTCCTAGAGAGGGGAGTTTTGCTGCTAAATGCTTTCTATCTTGAATGTGTTAAAAACCCGTTTACGCCACTTGCACTGTTCGTTTGACAGCATCATTCACGTCAGGCACGTGCAATCTGACGTCGATGCAAACCCAGCAGTCGGTGCCCACCCGTTCTCCTCCTCCTCCT
>CACRXP010000014.1:1089021-1139418 GCA_902702965.1 Spirometra erinaceieuropaei
CTTCTATTCACACCTCAGAAAAACCTAACGCTGTGCTGTCAGATAGGCCAACATTCCCCATCAGACTACGCCACCAGGCTACGCAAAGCCTGGTTCACGTTAGCTGATCCCCTAGCGTCTGTGTTTGCGCGCAAGAAGGACGGGCAGTCGCTACGGCCAAACTTGACCCCCTTATCTTGGCCCAGTTGTATCAGTGGGCTTGGGAGCGGTCGCGTGAAATATTGAGACCAGTGTTACACAAGTGTACTTTAGCCCACACACGTTCCCGCTGTGTCTCCAAGGTCATTTGGAGGATTGGGGGCAGATGCATAAAACGCGGCCCCATCTAGTCATCTCCTTGTCCACTGCCTAAAAATTTCGTAGGTGGGTTTCTTCTTACTGTTAGGGTTAGGGGTAAGGTAAGGAATTAGGGGTCTAGGGTTTAGTGTTGAGGTTAATATTTGGGGGTTAGGGGTTTAGGGTTAGGGTTTTGAGTCAAGGTTTAGGGTTAGAATTTTCAGCTATGGTGTAGGGTTATTATTTCGGGTTAGGGTTTAGGATTATTATGTAGGATTAAGGTTAAGGGTTCTCCGGTTTACCAGATGGGTCCGCGTTTTAGGTCTCTGCCGGATTGGGCGACTGAATTTTGTATTGGGCTATAAGGGCAGACGTTCTGATGCCGTTTGGCTTTAAACAGCACGACCGTCATGAATTTCCCCCTAAATCTGCTTTTAACCTACTGAATCGTTCCTAGATTTGACACTCACACCTGCATAAACTCGGACGACATAAAAATACTTTTCTGACGGAGCGTTTATCGGAAGAAAACCTAGTCTGGACAATACACGAACTTCGCTAGTTTCGTACCTCTCCAACAAAAACGGAATCTAGTCAGGTGTTTGACACAAAGGGCTAGAAAATTTGTTCAACAGATAGTATCGAGGAGGAACTTAGAAAAATCCAGGACTTGCTTCGCGAAAACGGTACCCTGACAGGTTCATTGTAAAGAACCTTGCCGAACGACCCACAAAACCCACTACACTGACCGCCGAAAATAAAACGTTGTTTCTCAAAGTCCTCTTCCAGGGAGACGCTGCAAGTGAACTCCTAAGAAGACGTCTTGACCAAACTGTCTCGGAAACCTTCCCAGTAGCAAGGGTTCACATATCAGTCTCTACTAACCCTATTTTACGCGGAGAAGGCAAGGATGGGCTGCTACCTCAGATCGCCTCAATGTGCATCTGCTCATTCACTTGCTTGTATGGAGCAGGTTATATTGGTGGTACGAGTCGGCGCCTTTCCAAAAGAATACGAGTGCACCTTCCCGCATGGCTGGCAAAGGGTGAAACTAGGAGAATAGACAGCGCCATCCTTGCGCATGCAGTGGACTCAGGGCATCGTGTGGACCCCGCTGAAGCATTTCGTGTGATTTACTAGGTCCCCTCGAGCTACCCTAAGCTACTGGGCCAGCGCCTGTTAGCAACAGCAGAAGCGGCCGCCATCAGGTTACATAAACCGACCCTATGCGCCCAAAAGAACCTTGTTCAGGCTCCGCGTTTACCGTGGTCAAAAGTTGACTAACCGCATACAACTTTCTGCGCCCTTTCGCTCTTGCCCAGCCAGGAATTTAAAAACTAACTTTTATGGATTTTTTCACTCACTGTACCCCATCCCATGTAACTGTATTGGCCTGACGAGAAGTTACCGAAAGGAACGTTCGCTCGCCACTGTCTCTTCTGAACATAGTTATGGGGATTTGCACAACTTTAAAAATACCTTTATCACTCTTTTGGTATCATTGGCTACCACAAAAGGCAAATGCTCTATAAGAAATTCTGGGAGTGTATTTATCGGTAGCCTTGGAAGCTAAGTTGTCATCTGAGGAGAATGAATTGCTCAGCACTTAAATAAACCTCTTCCGGAGAGCCTGTCTTCGTCTTCAATTATTCAACCCGGATATCTAAAATTTGCCAATCTGAATAAGTTGTCAATCCAAGATAATTAGTTCAAACAAAAAGGAGCGGGTGCCACGCAGTAAAGCCACAGCCTGCTCTTGTCAAAACTTTTGTTAGCGGTATCCTATACTGCGGAACTCGTTTCCGATGTATAATTTCTGTATAAAATGCGACTTCTAGACCTGAAGCGAATGCCCGAACAGTAATGCCGTGCTTCGCTCTTACTTGAAAGCAGACATTTCAGCGCCCTCTTCGGAAAACCCGTATACATTCCAAATTACAGGGAATACTTGATACAAGTTTAGAATTGTGCAATGATTTACCGTGCTAACGATATAGGTATTAACTAAAAGTCCGGGCACGCATGTTAGTACGGTAAATCATTGCACAATTCTATACTACTGGCTGCCTGTTGACTGTTTTTGAATATTAAGCGGTTATTCCGCAGTAGCTCAAATATTCATATCAAACCTCGGCCCGTGCCTGAGAAAGTCTGTTTAGAAAGAGTTACTCCAAGTTCTCGCATTAGTTTCCTGGGAAATTAAACAAGGCAACTTGATGCAAGTCTGCCTGCAGAGTTTTAAACGTAGTTGGTTTTTGAAGATATCTGAAACGAGTCTCCGAAATAGTCCTACTTAGGGACGAGCCTCATCATTTCAGCGGAAACACAGTCGGGTAGAGTTTTTGAATGCAGGCATATACCCAAGTTGGTTGGCCGATTTTACTCTGTAGACTTTCCGCTTATCCAGGTCCATCAAGCCCCATTGGTCTGCACATGACAACATGATGTCATAAGCAGTATTCATTCATTCATTTTCCCATGTGATAAACGAATTTAAGAAAAAATGGCTTAGCAATCATATTTCTTCCGAGTTCTCGTCGGACTGTTCGGTTATCGTTGAACAGCCGATTGCCCGCACGCAGTTCAACGGTGGATATTTGCCCGTCTATAGCAACACGTCGCCGTTCATCCCCATACTGCAATTTTACAGGTCTGACGAAAATCTTCCGAAAGCATGCATGCTTGCTGAACGTCGTTCGAAATCAGTTAGTGGTCACCTTCTCCAGAATTACAGTTACTTATTTTTAATGAAAACTCTCGTCAAAACGGGTCTCTTGCGGCTAGTGTGCGACGTTAGAAATGAGGGCGAGAATATTGCCCAATCACAGGCGAAGGTCTATTTTTCTGACTTTCCGAGCTCCCGCCAAAATTCGGTCCTCTCCTCCTCCTCCTCCTCCTCCTCCTCCTCCTCCTCCTCCTGCTCCTCCTCCTCCTCCTCCTCCTCCTCCTCCCCCATCCACCACTGCCACCACCTCCGCCGCCGCCACCACCAGCACCATCATCGGCGTCAGAGAATGGACATTTTACCAAACGCAGTGTCTATTTATTACGGATCTGGGTGGGTCCATTTATTAGTTGTCAAGGTGTCGATGTGGGCCCGTGTGTACCAGTGGGTGGTGGTCCTAAATCAACACATCTATTTGTACGGACGTCTCCGTAGTCGCCGCGGCAGCACTTCCGCGCGCGTGCGCGACTGCACCTCGTAATCTGCCGGCATATTGTCACATCATTTGGCGACAGTCCTCTGTCTGTTTCATCGCCTTTACTTGTCCGCCCGTTAGTGGAGGTCTGCTGTGCAACAAACCCACCTGCCACTGATAAACTGCTCTGCGGCAGTCCTTGGCCGGTTCCTTTGTTGTTGAATGCGGCCGCGGAAGTTGATGTCTGAGCTGCAAGCCTCCCCTTCCCCTGTACCCTGAACTCCACCCAGTAATGACTACCGATTCTGCCCACTGACGGTGGCCTTGTCTTCTTTGGACACGCCTACCCAGAGCCGGATGAGGTGACGATAATTCAACGTGCAGCCCCTCATGTCCGAATGCCACGACTCCTGTAGTTCGTGCGAATCTCTTTGCTGCTGCCGGCTTCGGCAACGATCCGCGTCCCAAGGAAGTCGAAAGTGTAACTGGTGTTTTCCTTGTAACTGCCACCCTCTTTTCCTCCATTTGCTTCTGCTCTCTTACGGCCACTTTATCCCGCGCGCACATTGCATGCAGTAAACTACGGCTGACTATGCACACCGGTTTTGATTGGTCCGCACAACCCGAGGGCAAACTGTTGCGTCGGGTTGGTACGACGCCCGGCCCAGGCGCACTGTCAGCCGCCCTGTTGCTTCGTCCACGAAAAGACGTTCGCCTCGCGTTCCGCGTTACTACTTTGTTTCGCAGACATCGCCGGACTAGACTTCCGGGACATTGAGACAGAGCCTGCCCAGATTTGACCGTTGGTGCGCTACAGTGTATTCTGACTCTTGCGCTACCGGGTGAACATTACTGACGTAAAGGATCTCTGGGCAACGATATAGAGAAGGACCCCACTTAACTGTCAGTAGACTGTGGATCGTGCCATACGAGATTTATGGTAAAGGGAGTTTTATGGGTGGGACAGCAAGCTAGACAGTAAGCTGACAAAATGAAAGAGGACACTGGAATTGCCTGGATTTATGCCGAAAATCTTATCACGCGCTATTGCGCGGCAACGGAAATGAGAGTAGTAAGTAAACAACAAACAAAAAGTAAATTTCATAAAACAACAGATTTTGAGTTAAGGTGTGAGGTCGGAGGGAGCAATCGTTGTCAACAGTGTAATTTCTGCAATAGCCTGCAAATGCATGTCAAGATAAAACGCCATAAGACACGACCCAAAAGTCAACTGACAGCAAGTGGGGTCCTTCTCTATACCGTTGCCGATCTCGGTAGTGTTTGCCGCTCTTCGAACTACGAGAGCTGCCCTTAGCGCACTAAGATATCACGAAAGAAGTCAATTGAGTTTTTACTTGTCCATACGCTGCAAATTGAATAGCTGAGTGAACAGAGTTGAGACAAAAGTGTTGTCGTAGAAGCTGTCCCAGAATCTTATTTGTAGTGCTTGCAGCTCTTATAACAGCCTCTGCGTCCCCTCTAGAAACGAGGGAGGACTATAGGCACGCCTTTAACCTTCCCATGTGCTTGTGCATTAAAAGTGACTAATACTGTTTGGTTGAAGTTTTATAATTTAACTAGTCTGTCTGCCGGATGGTCTTCAAGCGGCGCGTTCGCCCTTTATAATGTGCTCTGGACAATTCCTTACGGAAGTTGTCCGCATTGGCTGCTGGCAGGATGCGTATTTCTTCCGTATTCTTAAGCTACTTGGCCACCTAAGCTTCAATACGTTACTCACATCTATGCAGACAAGCAGGTCTTTTAGAATGGCCGTTGTGTGTTAAGTGGAATATCGGTCATGTGGCAACATGTTTCTTGTCGTAAAACCCGCATGTTCTGATCACCAACTCGCTTTACGCCTTAGCAATGTCCTCTGAAGTGATCCCCTCTTCCTCATTTTGGAAACTGTCGAATTTAAATGCTATATATGAAACGTCATGCACTTTTCTATACGCGCCTAAAGCTAAAAGTGGCCGGATATAGCAGTCTACTCAAGGGTGCGCTCCTAGCCTGTCAAACAGCCTTCGCACGCAAAATCCTTGTTGTCTGTCCGTCAAACCTGACTCTGATGTGTGAGAGGATGTGCTTGAGAGGATGGGACGATGATACTGAAAGATGTTGTGTAATCCGTTTCGGACGGTTAGGTAAAATTTCTGGCAGTGTTGCTTAAAGTCTTGCAGGCAACCGCCCCGTTTGCACATCTCCCCTCTAAGTTCTTAAGAATAAGCTTTACCGAGACATGCTTTAATTCTCATCTCTGTACGCTTACTGCAGACACATCTAATTATACGAAGTATGTTCACCGAAGCATAAAAGCACGCCATGGTTAGTCAGAACGACGTCAGGCACTGTTATTCAGGCATGTCTCGTTGATTATGGGATAAGCGATGGAAATGGTAGTAGTAGTAGTAGTAGTAGTAGTAGTAGTAGTAGTAATAGTAGTAGTAGTAGTAGTAGTAGTAGTAGTAGTAGTAGTCTTTGTGATGCACACGATCTTAGCACAGAGCGTTGTAGCGCGCTCCAATCCATCACAAGGTGTTAAAATTAGTGACCTGGAAGGCTTCTAACTGACGCCTTAACTTGGACCTCACAGCCAATCCTGTGTGTGTAGACCGTGACTGACTGTTAGACTGGGTCAAGCTAAACGGCTCCTACCTAATGTGGCCTTTATGGTACGCCTGTGTAATACGAGCCGCCCCTTTTTGTGAGAACCCAGTTCATTGTGCGTGGATCAGTCTGTGAGTGGCACGCGTAGTCGAGCTGCCGCGGCCCCTACGGCACCACTGCCCAGACGGGACCCGAACCACCTCCTTTGTTCACTGTGGAATACTTAGTACGTGCTTATAGAATCGGGTTGTGTTTGGCTCGCATAAACGGTTTGCCTGGGTTTCTTAGCCACTGCGCTCGAGCCCACTTCCGATCGTTCTGACTCTGTCTTGCCGCCGGACCCGGGTAGGTGAGAGGGAAGGGAGTGCAGCAGATGCTGAGCAAGTCCGCCGTCGTTATAAACCAGTTCGCGCGTAGGTCACCGTCCTGCGCTCACCACGCTGTGGACAGGCAGGCTGGACGTCGCAGTTCGCGACAGTCAAACTAACAGGTGGTGCCTAGGGGAAGATAGGCTCTGTGACGAACGGACAGTCACCTCTAGTACGTAGCTCCTAGATGTAATTACCCCAACTTGTTGTCTAGCTTACACCGGCGGCTCTACGGCTCCACAAAGCTCTGCTGAGCCTAACGTCTGCAACCTAATAACCGCCATGGTTGTCGGGCGGCAGTAGACGACGATTATTTTGACTTTATCTGCAAAATCTGTGCATTTGTGTACGAATGGTGAGAGGCAGGTGAGACACTAACCCTGTGTTTGATGCCCTTTTTGGATAACTTCATAAAGTGCTGCCTCAGCCAAAACCCGCATGAAGCCGCAAACTGTAACTGGTAGATTAACGGTTTCATTTTTCGACATGTCCTTATCTCTACCAAAAGTCCTCTTCTATTCTTTTTCTCTTAGGTCCCGCCGTCTGATCCGAGAGGCTATCCTCAGCAATGACTTCCTTAAACAACTGGAACCGAGCCAGGTTAAGGAAATTGTAAACTGTATGTATGATAAGCACATCGAACGCGGCTGCTACATCATTCGAGAAGGTGAACCTGGTGATGCTCTCTACGTTTCTGCCGGTAAGATACTAGTGGCACCGTATTCAACTACATGTATTTTTTGCTTATATCTGCTTCGGAAATTCAGTCCAGCCCATCTTTCCCGCTAACCAATTGCGTCTGGCCCGACGAGCAAAGCATCCGGATTCACTGGCAAACATTTATTCGTCTAAGAAACGTTTCGACACTACTGGCGCACGGGCAGGACTTTGGGTTAAAAAGACGTTTGTCCGAGGTTAAATCCTCGGCGTCACCGGCCTTGTGTTAGACGGTCTTTCTGATTTATGCTGAAAGGCATTGGGTCAAGTCCGAAGGCTGCATCCGTAGCGAGACCCAATTATGATTATGCATTTTTTTCAGACCGTGAAATGTTCATTTATGCTGCATCGTGTCTGTCCGTTTATCATGGCTGCATACAAAATGACACAAATTAACCGTAGGATTTTATAAGCTCTATACGACATTTTCTTAATGGCTTAATGAAATTTATGATTTTCTGCAAACGCGAAGTATGCGCCGTGTAGTTTTGAAACTCTGAACGCAAATTCGACTGCCGATTAGGCTCAAAATTATTCAGGGATTGAAAATGTCTAAAGCCAATGGATACCTCTCTTCAAATGCAATATTTGAAGGTGACGTAATCTGTTATTAAATACCCAGGGGAAAGATTATTTATATCATCTCTATAGAATATAGAATATATAGAATATAAATTTATGAGGACATAGAAATTCAATGTGAGAAATTCAAACCAATAACGTGGTCGTTTCTTGATGTGTGGGGTCAAGTCCGAAGGCTGTTTACGTAGCGAGGCCCATTTAAGACTCACGAAGGCACCGGACTTAGTTACTAATAACTGCTGACTATGCTACAGCCTGCAAGGACTCTAGTTTGAGACACCAAGACAAAGTGAGCCAAACGAGTTCCCTGCTGTCATCTGATTGGCGAAGCACAATTTCCACTTCACTTTGGTTAATCTCAGTCACGGCCAGCAGGACTTGAGCCTGTCGCCCAAAAGGCAGGGTGTTCGTCGCAAGTGCATTACATCGGCCGGACAAGGACGTGTAGGTCGGAGTTGTCAAAGGAATGGCCGATACCGGTGAATAAACCAGAAACCTCAATTCCGGCCTTCTAACCCTTTAAGATGTCTAAGTAAAGCATCAGACAGCCAAATATTTGCGATTACAACAGTAGTTAGCATGCCCTTCCTTTTTTTAACCTTCACTTCGATCTCTCCAATTTCAAGAAACTGGTGGGTATCTTAGACTCTTCGTCCATGTGGGAGATAAGTGTCTCTAAAGTATCTAAACCAACGAAAACCTGTAGGTCTACACTCTTCACGTTCAGGCACTTATCTTGTGCACGAACCTGTCAGTCAGGCAAACTGTGTTAGACTTTGCAAATTGAAAATTATTTCGTTGCAGCCCCGGCACCAATTGTAGCTCTGAGTTCAAGGTCATCGTTTCCCCAAATTCTACGACGACCTTGAACTCACAGTTACAAGTGCTGCCGGGCGATATTCTCAGAATTGTCGTGTGAGACGCCAGGAGAGCCACTCATTAATCGGAATCCTTGCTAGTGTCTTTCGCAGTCATAGCAACTTGTTTGACTAGTACTTACTCCGAAAGCACTTTTAAGTCTTTTTCAACAATTGAACTAGCCACCATCTTCCAAGCTGGGAGTGAAGGCGGGTGAGCATTGTCCAAATCGCAAGATCTTGACAGGCGTTTAGGGGCTTCTGGGTGTTCTTGTTTCGCGATAGCGCACGATTGCCTTCTGAATTCATGCACGAGTAGCTCTAGTTCATACCTTTGCTAGTGAGTCTGTGAGGATATTCATTAGAGTCAAGGTTCGCGGATTCTGCATCCACATATATAATTTTCAGCGAAACAGCGTTTGAAAATGTTTTGTTGGACAAACGTTAATTGGTGGTTTTTCGGCGCCCAACGGGTATAATTCTCCCTATGGGCAATCGGCTTATTATGGGAGCAGGGGACATGGCAAGTGACCGTTCTGCCGCGGAAGCCTGTAATTTCATGAGCTATTTTGACGCAAACTACTCATTGTTCGGACGAAACAGAATCTGACCAAGCTAGTCGCTTTCGCGCATACCAGCGCATCCTACGCGCGATTGAGACAGTGTCTGAAAACCCACCTGAGAGTTTTTTTGCAACCTGAGCTCTACTGAAGAGGTTGCTCCATCCGCTGCAGAAATTTGGGCTACCTATACGTGATCACTGTTATGTTCCTGGACGCACCGGTAGCAATAAAATTCCCGGTCCTCTACAATTTGCTACCCACTGAAAAGTAGCCTCCGCTAGCTATGTCTCCTTAACGGTGAGGAAGGAACGAAGGCGCGACTGTTTGGGCAACAGTGGCTCGAGGCTGTCAGCTGTGCAAAATTCTTATGGCCCATACCCTCCCCTCCCCGCCTTCAACGACCAGACAGGGTGAAAGCCCATAAAAGTACGCCAAGCGAAGCAGTCAGCTCTCTTGTCTCGCGGACGCTCTATGCCCCGTTGCTGTTAGCAGATCCCTCCAGCATGCTTGCTTTCTGCAATTGCTGGAATCCGTTGCCTTCAGGGAGAAGCAGCACGCCATCCGACTTTGTCGAGGCGCACGGAGTTGGCAGGTGATGTGCTTTTCGCAACTAAAAGAGAATTCTTCCCTAAAAATGATCAGAGTGAAGCCCAAAGCAGATCATATCGACTGTCGTTCCCGCCTTAGAGGCAGTTCTCTTCAGTGTGTCTTGCTCCCTTTTTCACACAGGGGTTTCTCCCAGCCCCCATCCGACTTGCCTCGGCATCTCCGTCTAGAGCCCACGTTGACAATTGTATAATTGCAAGCAGCCAGTGGTCAAGATGTCAGTTATAAAGTCACGGGAGATTGAGAGGATCTTTCCTGAATTACTTATTGTGTGCCAACTACTCCTTCTCCAAACTCAGACCAGTGCGCCCGGAGACTTGAACAAGGACCCGCGTCCAGTCAGCTGCAATAGCGAACATTGAGAATCACATAAGAGCGTACAATTCAATATTCAACTGCGACTGTAGGGCGAACAGGCGTTGTGAGCAAACCCTCACTTGCGCTTTTCTAACAAGGGTAATGGAATCCGATTCTGACACCTACAGAATCAGTAATTGGCTCCAGATGAACCTCATACACACTTTAACGGCTATTGCCATAATTATTGGCTAATTGCGTACGGCCCTCTCTGTTATTCCCATGGTGTTAAAACAGTCTCCAATCAGAGACTCCACAAAGTAGTACGTGTGCAAGTTGAGATCTACTTTTTGCTACCAAAGTCCGCGGAGATACCCATTTGTTACTCACCTGATTTTTTGACATCTTGATGTCCGCCGAAGCTTATTTATGTTTCCTTGTCGTCCGAAAGTACTCCTGAAAATAGTAATTTCCCACCCTTTATAAATATAGACGTCATCTGTTTTCCGAGACAACAGTAAGATCACATTCTTGCTACTAATTTTACTCTGGAACCTGCGGCAGTTCGGCGTAGACAGGAGGGAGGGGGGTTTCGCCATGGTCGTTTTGGTGTTTATTTTCATGAAAGCCAAATTTTTTAATTACCCTTGTACAATAAACCTGCCATCACTAAGACCGGCATACACAGACACACGCACGTACACGTACATATATATATATATATTAATTTAAATCTTCACAGCTTCTTAGGTATTTTTAATTGGTTGACATAACGGTTTTCTTTTTCTAACTGTTGTGCACAAAATGTCAACACCTTTTATTTTCCGTACGATAGAGGGCAAACTGGAGGTAACGAAAGGTGACCGTGTTCTCGGCAGGATGGAGGTTGGGCGTGCCTTCGGCGAGATGGCACTTCTCTACAACTGCAACCGGACGGCGTCTGTTCGAGGTGAGTGCTGTCTTTGCTGATTTTTCTTCCGATGCCCTTATTTTCTGTTGCGAGCTACACCTAAGGACTACCTATCCAGCCTACTCCTAGGGTTCTGCCGCCTTGGGTTCAGTCCGAGGTCTCACGGCAGTATCTTTACGCCCTTCGAGTCCTCCATTTTAATTAAAAGTAGGGAAGGAAGTGTTTGGGGGGAAGGGACTTTCTCTTCCCGCATCCCTCCCCCTCGTCATCTTTCATTTTCTGCTTCTCCTTCGTGGAAGCTTACGTCGGAAAATGACTTTTACAGCTTACCACCACCTTACTTTTTTGGAGGGGAGGGACGGGAACAAAGGGAATTTTAAGTTCGGTATTCTCCTATCATCGCCTTAATTTTCCATCTCTTTACGATCGAAACCCGAGACAAGGTCCCAGGCCTTTCGTCTTATGTCATGAGATTGACGATCAAGTTTACGCCCTGGTTAGCTTTTAGTGCTGCCCGTGGCTTTAGCATTGTCATCTGCAGTCCTCTATCGTTCTCGTTTGTTGTTTTTTATGATTACTTATGCAAAAGTCCTCATTCACGACTGCCTTATGATCGGTAAGCGACGGATGATTACTCGCTTTCGAGACTGAGGTCCTACAGGATCGTCATCTGACACGCTAGCGCTTATTTGGATGACTGCTTTGCCATGACTTTGTAGGCTTCCTCGAATCGCTGCAAAAATGTTTTTGGGAAGCTGTTGCCCTCTAAACACCTGTGGGCGATCGAGCTCGGTCATCGGCATTGCGGTAGGGGCGTGTGTATTCTCTAGTCCACTAATGTTGGACAGCTGGTACCCTGAAGGCCACGGCATAGTGGTTACCAGTTCTCAATGTAGTCACCCATTTTACGGCTATAACCTGGCGACCGAGTTTAGTAGAGCTTTAAAGAACTGGACAATTTCGATCTGAATGATGATACGTATGCATGATTCTCCACATTGACGGGCCAAGAGCAAGCTAAGGACACGGGCACATATTTCACCTATTTTTTTACTGTTGCATGACGCCGAAGGAGGTTGTCCTAACGGATTTTCTCCAATCGTGCGCATTAATATCCAAGGAAATTAAAAAGCTTAGATTGGAAACTGGAGTGCATACCAGGAAGCATATGCGGGGAATGCTGGGAGACCCAGACAAGGATGATTGAGGCACTAGGGATGCAGTTTTGGTAAACTGCAGCTGCCACGCAACCACATGGCTAAAATAATTGGCAACTCCCACGTTCATTGTTGAAGGCTGTATTTGAGGCGATGATGGCTTGTTGGTCTGCGCCCGAATCGTTTATTTCCGAAACGAAAGCACCGCTGGATGCTTGACGTGATAAATACTCGGCCAATTTAGCTCGCTGTCACTGGAATTGTCGGTCGCCCGCGTACTCCCCGCATGGCTAATTACTCTGCCCAAGCAAAATTTCTGCACGGAATATGGAGGCAGGAGGTCACTACGCCTGTTAGTCGACTGGTGGCCAGAGAACCACGACTAACAGTTTGTGGTTCACACGGTTGTCATCCCTTCCGAGAATTTCAGGCTCTTCAAACTTGGAAGTGTGGCCGAGTCCCGTTAAGTGCGCCACGACCTGAGAGTTAGTACCGTTTCTCATCACTACTGCTGCATGTTCGGCCATTTGCGTCCGGAGTATTCTTCCAATTTATCCGACGTAGTTTTTTGTCCACAGCTGAACCATTTTGAGTAAGGGACTCCATACGTCTCTTGCTGTGACAGTGGATCTTTCGTTCCCATGAATTGGCACCTGGTAGATGCTTCTGGTCTCTGTTCAACTCCACCTCCAAGTGGTGTGAGCAGGCGACTGATGGTTTCCGAGACGGTCTCCGCGTAAGGAACGCTGGCCAAAATGTGATGCTGATTAGATTGGGTCTTTCGTTTCGCTAGCGAATGGACAAGTCGACGCAGTTGTCCTGGTAACCATTCGTTCTTTGCACTCATCGAAGATATTATAGTTCAGAAACTGCAATGCGTCTCAACACGCCAGTCTAGCGTCCTTATGCAACGTCGATTGCGGCTGGTTGGGCGGTCGCTTTTTAAAGTTCAGTGCATGCACATGGTTTCTTGACAACTGCGGTCTATAACACTCCTTGTGCCTCCTTCACCCTTATCTGCTACTGCCTTTGATAATGGGCTCGAGTGGGGACTTAAGCGTCAGCCAAATAAACTTCTTGTTCACGCGATCGCATCTTTCCTGAACTGCCCCCTGGAAATCGCCTCTTTTCCTCCATCCACAAACTTGTTTCTTCCCGTTCTTGTTCCCCCTTTCCTCCTCCTCCTCCTCCTCCTCCTCCTCCTCCTCTTCTTCTTCTTCTTCTTCTTCTTCTTCTTCCTCTTCGAATTCATTGCATTACTGCATCAGGTCTGCAACGATCGCCTGTGCAGATCTCAGCGGTTTCACGGTCTCGCTGCATCAATTTATCAGCTCAATTAATATAGGCGTGAGAATAGGCCTCTGGTACTAATCTCCAACAGGGGACGCTCTTTATGCCCTTCCCATCATCCCTGTGCGCATGCTGCCTCCTCTAGAGTATATGTTGAAAAATTCGCACGCCCTCACGTCATGAAGCAAGAATAGTGCTCTAGGGTTCCTTGCGAGCATGACTCAGGCTACAAGTTTTCTTTTCCTGGCTTCACCAACCGTTTGGATAGCGCCAATTTGAAGATATCTATTATGTAGCCTAGACACCAGTAGATTAATAGCCGCGCTCTGCCGTTCAGCACCCGTCTTTGCCCTTTTGCGCCAGCATCCCTGTGCATTTCAGTGACTGAGCGCACGTAGGTGAAAATAACTCCACAACCCTCTCTCTCTCTCTCTCTTGGGCAAAGACTAATTGAGGGAGGCAGGGGCGGGGAGTAGGCGGAAGCTGGCTCGCCAATTTGGCATGGCTTCTTCAGCCCAACAGTTCATATCGAATGGTTTACCCACACTGACAGCACAGGCGGTAGCTAAAAGTCCAGACACGCGCGTTTCGTCGCTCTTCTGCCGCTGAACGACGCAGCTGCAAGGTGCTCCCCCATGTTGTTTCGGGTACATAAACTTCGGTTTCCCGGCCGCCTTGTTAATTTCCGAGGAAATTAATGCACGATCTTAGAGTAAATCCTCGGTGTCTGTCTTACGGGACATGTGATAATAGGGATTTAACGGGCGGGGCCTGTGCGTGCATAGAGGAATGGCTAAAAAGGTATAGATAATTAGTAAATTTGTTTTTCTGTCAGAAAAGTTTTAATGCATTGACATGTAGCAACCAAAATTAAGCAGGACAATAAAAAAAATAAACATTAAGCGCCTACAACGATCGCCTCTCAACTCTCTGAGCTGAATTCGTTGTAGATAACGCACCAGACCGTCTATAACAGACGACCTAACCTTGTACCATGAAACACCAAACCGAAATAATCGTGTCGGACCTAAATCCACTTCAATAAGTAGGTATTGTTTGCATGCCACAGATGCTTGGGGACCTCACCCGATCCTTACCCCAAAGCTTTCCTTCCCAAGACTTGTTGAACGGTCTCTGCAGAAAGGTCATAGTGGCTTGACAATTTACTGCATCGTGTCACTGCGTTGGCCAGCTCTTAGAGCAAAATATGTGCGATCAGCCAACGGGAGGAACAAGTACTGACGATCTTTTCGGCCAGTTTTTTGCTCACACTGATGTTAGAAACGAAGATGCCGAGCAAATTGCAATCTTCTACGGCTGCCTTTCATGTTTACACTTTAGCCCTTACGAACGCCAAGTTCTGGACACTCGATCGCCAGGTCTATCAACAGATTATGATGATTTCATCACTTCACAAACACAAGGAGAATCTCAATTTCCTCCAAAGGTATACCCCTTTTTAAGGATTCCTTGCTGACATGTTTTCCTTGTCGTTTAGTTTAGCTGGTCGGAATGCTTTCGCATGTTTGTAACAAAAGGTTTCTTTCTCCCATCACCAGAGAAGACATTTCTCCGATGAATTGGCATTTGCAGGAAAAGAAGCGGACGCGATCGCCGGGGCAGGAAGTTCATTCGCCTGACGTTTCGGATTCATGTTTATGCCTATCATTAGGGAGAGAGGGAGAGGAGGAGAAAGTGAGCATCAGATACGACTAACTCGTGTAAAAAAAGTTGCAGCATTTATGGGGTGCAGTCACTAGTTGTTATGATCCGACCTGCTACTTGAAAGCACGTGGGAGCGTATACGTACCCGAATCTTTTCCCCAATACCAAAGCGGCTGAGAAGGGGAACGCGACCGGCCACGAAAATGTGTATTAGGAAATCGCAAGTCAATATGAAATGGAAGTAACGCATATTTATAACGCCCTACTGCGGTTCGCCGGCATTCGGCCCAATGCCCTTTGGGAAGAACATTCCAGACGACTTGGTCGATAATTCGAATACGCAGATCGATCAGGCCCGAGGAGAAAAGCCAATGGAGAGGCGCCACGATTAAGATGACAGCGTTGTAGAGAAAACGCACGTGGCCTCCAGTGATTGGCTGGCTCTTGTTTTTGGGAGCGTAGGCACTCCCAACACTATTCGACCACATACCTAGTTAAACTGACGTCTCTCCCTTCATTACAGATGGCTGCCCTTTGTATGATAATTGCCTGATGGCTGGCCGTCGAGTCGTTCAACGCTGCGACCTCATCACCCATGTTGGATGTTGGCGAGATGTTGTTGGGCCCTCGGCCCACCGACATTCTCCCGTACATTCATCGCACTTTTTAATAGCCTGGGGCCATTAAAACGTGACTCAGGAGTACGCACCGGTTGACGAATTTGCTATGGACACCCGTCGAATGTATTCTTCTTCGGCAACCTTGTCGTGTGGTTCACTGCTGTGCGTCTCAGTGCACCGGTATAGCGCCCTTACGCAAATGCGTTTGTAGCTGGCTGGATAGCTGTCGTTGAAGTTTAGTACTTGCGTCGCATTTGTCGTTTTCCTGAACACTTTGGATCTTGAGCCACCACCATCTTCGTTAACAGACTTGGATTTCTGCCTCCACCTCCATCGTGCAATAATCACCCGTATCTGATGCATTCCCTGGTGATGGGTCCGAACACAAATCCGAATCGTCAGGCAAACAAAGTTCTTGTTCGATCGACCCAGTCTACATCTTCGCAACTGAGACTCCCTGAGACTCGCATTTCCACATAAAACGTTCATTCCCACGGTCCATAAATGGAGTTTTTATAGAACCAGACTTGGCCTATGGCTAATGTGACTTCGGCCCCACAGATCACCGTCTCCACGCCACCGGCTCATATGCGCTAAATGTAAATACTCTGGCTGGTAGCAATTTCGGTAGGGCTGGCATATATGGCCCCCCTTAACAGGACGTGGGAATAGGTACGTCCCGCCCCCAAGTAATAAGGGTGGACGCGCATAATTCTGGAAGGGGCAGCACATTCCCGTCTTCCCACCCCCAACAGTAACCCTAACATAAACTGGCAGCGATTTCTTTTTCCATTCATCAAACAGCATGAGTGTCCGATTGTGTGAGTAGTCTGCATACCCTTCTGCTCTCAAAGTTTTGACAGTCTTTTTACTTGTTTTCTCCACTGAAGCGTCCCTGTCTTCAAGAAACTCTCACAGCACAAACTGCACAAACTCGCCGATGTTCTCGAGCAGGTTAGTTTGTCAGCTCCAAATTGTAAGTTTCTTCTCAACTATTGAGATTACCACCCATCGTGACATTGCAGAGGTTGGAAGATGAATGATGCGGGATGTAACATTTGGAAAACTGCATTTTCCTCCTTTTTAAACTGCTGGTGGTGATCTCTGAGAGCAGCTGCTGTAAAAACAGGGCGTCGAAGAATACCATGAGTAGGTTTTAGAGCGGAACTGAGAGTGATGCTTCTCCATATGCAAGCTGGATTTTGTTAGTTTTTCTGAAAAAGATTTTTACGAGTTATTTGGGTCGGACACGGGCATATGAACCCCCTGATGCTAAATTCTAGGATCGTTCCTGTTTCTATGTCTAAAATTTAATGTTTACCCAAAACCATCTTGCCCTAAGCTTAGCAGTACCGCCTCATAAGCCTGCTCCTAATCCCCAACACTAAACTGTCCATAACACTTGCCGTAACCTTAACTCTAACTCCCCTGAACTTTAGGCAAGGCCACATTTAATACGGCGAGTTAATATTTCCGTTACCAACCGTCATCTGCTGGCGTTCGCGTTTATTTGCAAACTTTTAAATTACGTAAAATCCACACAGATAATTTTCGACCATTAGTTTTTGGTTGTTTTGGGTGAATTATTCTTACTTGCATTAAGTTGAATAAGAAAATCAATATTTCGCAAAACGAAGTTGCATTAGCACCCATGACCCTGAGGGTATCGATAACCGATTCCTTCGTTGGAATAGATAGATAGATAGTTATAGGAATAGATAGGTACTGACCATTCCCCGAACTGGACTGTGTGGAAATCATGCCTTTTAGACAAACCAAGCACAAAAAAGCAACAGTCGTAATGAATTTCATAATGCTTGGTATTTAGAGTTTGGATAATGTCGAAAAATTTATCTTTGTTTTTTATTCAAGCTTATCTTGCCCCATTTTAAAATTTGTTCTCCCATATAAGTGCAAGGCGATGGTTTCTAGCGCTCCAGGAGATTGGTCGGAATTTTCGCGGTTGCCAAATTTTGATAGTCAGTTCTAAGGCAAAGCCAGCTCTACATCCTAAAACGACATAACGGGTCGGCCACTTTTTTTGTTAAAAGCTGAACTTACTTGAAAGAAGTGTTTTTTAAACATCCCAAAGCACTGTACCTCAGCGCTCCTTCACCTTTATACTTCCTCTCAAGAAACAGAAGAGCCAAAACGCTGCTTCAGTCTTTCCTGCAATCTTTGACAGGGTTGTGCTGCTTTTTTGGCAATTCATGCTAACTCGGGCCTAGTCAACAGAGTTAAGTGTCATTTAGGCGTGTGTGCTCCATTTAAACACCTTGTAGCCCATCGAGACTGGCCGTGATACATGTATCCTCCAGTACTGGACAGACTGTTTATTAGGATATTCAAATTGCTTAAGGTACGACAATGGCGGAATTTGTAACTTATGTACGGGCTGCTGCTATCTTCTGTGTTCCAGATTCACCATCACTCCGCCTTTTTCCCTTCTTTTCTGTCCCCCCTCCCCCACATGTTCCTTTCGCTTGACTTAAATTCCACACTCCTTGTATTTCAGCTGTGCTACGAGCAGGACGACTACATCATTCGGCAGGGTGAGGTCGGAGAGACCTTTTTCATCATTCAGTCCGGAGAGGTGAGTAGGCAAGTCCCACGCCAGATCAAGTGCCACTCTAGTGGACCAGTCTGGTGTCATAGCAACTACGCCACAACAGACACGCCCCTCTACCACGCAGATAATTGGTTCATCACGTACAGGCGACACTCGCTGGCTTGGCCTAGCTGCATAACGAGGTAGAGGTGTTCCGTTCTAGTCTCTAGGCTCTGCAGGTGGTGTCATAGCGATGAGCAAGCGACAGTCTAGAAGTGCCATCGACAGACGGCGGTTTCTGGCTTGCTTGCTGTCATCAACCAGCCACGCCCCAACCCGAGACCTGGAACAGCCTGGGATCTGAACCCGGGTTAATTTGTCATCCAACGTTTGAGCTAAACTCTCAAACAACTGGGTTACTCAGTGACCGCAGGGTCTCCATGCAAATTTTACGTCCTAGCTCTATTGGTGACGGCCAGTGAATGAGGATCAGTCGCTCATGTCTGTCTGCATAGGCAAAGGGTGTGGATTATTCGTTGCTAGCGCCCAAGCGATCGTCTACACCGGCTCTAGATTCGGAGCTTTGAGACAGAACAGGGTGGATCATTGAACGCCACTCCCACATGGCCTGAGGCTTGGTTGGTTGCCCTAAGAAAAACCAGCACTCTTGTGCCGAGTTACAGGTCCCCCTCAGGCAGTCGGATACCCACCCGATACAACGCGGTAATTCGTTCACCGATCCGACAGGATTACGGGAGTCTAAGC
Source organism: Spirometra erinaceieuropaei (assembly GCA_902702965.1). Lineage (NCBI taxonomy): Eukaryota > Metazoa > Platyhelminthes > Cestoda > Diphyllobothriidea > Diphyllobothriidae > Spirometra > Spirometra erinaceieuropaei. The sequence continues at coordinate 1,107,990 of CACRXP010000014.1, forward strand.
GAAGGCGATTGTAAAATGACTTGCAACTATGACACTGAGAAAGGCGACATCTACCAGGGTTTGCTTGTTCTCCCGGCCAAAAGACGGTGACTATGAGTAGTCTATAATCAGACCGGGTCAACGATTACCTCTCTTGGGCGGCTGAATACATTGGTCGTAGTGAGTTTTTAGTAATACACGAGAATTCTGTTCACATGGTTATCGTACGCTGACTTGGGCTGTATTTCTCGTGGATCGGGTGCACCTTCATTGTTAATGCGTCTTCCGGAAGCAGCTCACTCATTGTATCTTGGATGACAAGGCCTCACCCGCAGATCTGCACGTAGCTCAAACGACCGACTAACTCACGATACATTACAATCTAGAACATCTACATGAACATCAGTTTGTTAGCGTTTAGAAAACTCTCGTATGAACTCGATCGATCGGGATAAACCAATCAGGGCTTAGCTTGCTGATCAGAATTTCTTTAACTGTCGGAGATCAGGCTCGAGCATTTGGCCGTTTGAGTTGCCGTTTTGTCCCGTTAGTAGTGCAAACTGTACTCCTAGAAAGTGACGAACTCATGTTCTAAGTCAGCCGTACTTAATATGCCATGGTTTGGGGCACAGGAATGTCTGAGCATTTTGTGTGACCGATATGCTTAAACGAAAACGTTATCCAGGTTCGACTGTGTGGTCGATTGAGACTAATCCACACAATGTTTGGCTAAAGCTGCTTTCCGTTATTTCATACAGGTGCAGATTACCCAATTCCAGGATCCAGATCAGCCAGCCAAGGAGATCCGTGTCCTTGGTACAGGCGATTGGTTCGGAGAGCGTGCACTTTACACGTAAGTCTTCACTTTTGCCGAACCCCTCCGAGGCTTATCCAGGTAAATGCAGCGAGTAGGGTCCACTGAAGGCAGTTCAATCCATTCTGAATAATTCCACGATTCGCGCAATTGTCGGTTCGTATGTGTTCGGTCAGGAAATGACTTCTTTTACATCGATGAGCAGGTACAATAGGTTTGCAAACTCATGAAATGTTAACCGAAATTCTGAAATGTCTTTTCGTTTCGAAAAGATTACTTAAGTAAGGTTGTAAAACTAATCCTCATGCAGCATGATTATATAATAATTTAGTTACCTCAGGATGCCGGCTTTCGAATGAACTTCTTTCCGGCCGCGTTCAAAAACCACATTCTATATAAATGACCACTTAAGCAGCATGAATTTTCCTCATTGATTTTCGATACGCTTAAAGATTCAATTATATTTCATGGAAAACATGCGTAAAAATATTTATTCTGTAAAACTTACGTTTTCTTCCAATTTTATACTCGAAGAAAGGGCATAATTCGGTTTTATAAAAGTTTCTTATTATGAGATGTTGTAATATCGTGAAATGCCCCTCCATAAAACACCGTGTATCCGCATTTGCAAATTTGGCTTGTCAAGTTTACAACATCGTTCAAATCCACTGCTACGTTTTAGGAGCCCCATATGGACCGCTCTTAACACCGTAGAGAAATGTACGGTTTTCCGTACGCGGAAAATATACGGCTTGTAGTTCGGAAGCCCTAAATGCAAGTTTAACGACAGGTCAGATTCAAAATTATTCGGGAATCGAAAAAGTTTTTGAAAACAAATTTATACCCTGCCTTCGAGGATACAATTGGAAGAAGACGTAATTTTCTACTAAGTGAGTAAAAGAATGAATATTTTCATGCATGTTTTCCGTAAAATATAATTGAATCTTTAAGCGTATCGAAAATCAATGAGAAAAATTCATTCTGCTTAAGTAGTCATTCTTTACAGAGTATGGTTTTTTAATGCGGCCGGAAAGAAGTTCGTTCGAAAGCCGCCATCCCGAGGTAACTGAATTAATATATATTTATGCTGCAAGTTTAATAATTTGACAACCCTACTTAAGTAGCCTTTTAGAAACGAAAAGGCATTTCAGAATTTCGGTTAACACTTCATGAGTTAGCATACCTACATATCCCAGAAAACGTTCGATACAGCGCGGGAATAGGAACTCCTGTAATACAGCTGACCTCACGCTAGATTTCAAAAAGGGTACCTTTTCCGGTGTCCTTACCCACCACCCTAAACCGAACCTGTAGACCTAACCGTAACCCTATTCTGTTTAGAATTCAGCATCTATGTTACTGGGGATTCCCATTCTTATGCCATGCCGCGTTTTCCAGCGACAATATTGAATAGTCCAGAGTTCGACTGAGATGTAACTATCCCTTGATCTGAAACCGATCCCCCCACCGCACAGTATTCCGTGAGCACGGCAACCCCCGACACCGCGCCGAAGTCATTGTTAAATGCTCTTCATGATGCCTGTGATGCTAGTTATGTCACCTCATATTAACGCGTGCATTTTTGAACCGAACACTTCCTAATAAACCTTGAATTTTTTATTTTTTGAATCTTATTCGTATAAGCATGCGTCATTATGATTAAATATTACACCCTGTCGGCAAAAGTTAACCCCTGTTATTTGGCCAAATAAAGTTGCAACGGATTTTTCCGGTGCTTTTTGACATACGTTATCACCAAACAAACGCGAAGGGCAAGCATACTTGTAGCGGCTAAGCGGTGATGGTGTACGCTCAGTACGCCATAACTTCAGGCCATATCCCAAGTTGTTAGAAGCAGGACGCCATTTGGTTTAGGCACTTTATTCTGTACAGAATAGTGAAGGGGAAAGATGACAACCGGACGAATATGCGTCCGCGAGAGCGAAGAGACCCTGTGTCGCCGAAGGTCGCCGCTGCAAAAGTGTCGTGGCAAATTGTTTACGCTAGTGTTCTGGCTGTTCCCGCCAATGTACCAATCAGCTAGAGGAGGTTGCGTTGATTGACTCCGAGCTCACGCGAGGGTAGTGGCAAGCCTCGCGTGGTGCAGGCAGACAATCGACCGGATGCGTGGTGCAGACAGTGAATTGCAACGAGACAAATCGAAGCCGGGCAGACGTGCGTGCCGTAGCAGGCTGTCGCTAGAACGTAGGTGAAGGCGTTAGCGAGAGGCGCGGCGTAGCCATTATGGCTGTCCACTACATACTGTCAAATTTATCGTTTTCAGCGTAGCTAGCCAAACGCTGGCTGAACTATTGAAGTCCAGGGGAATTAATATGGTGGACCCACTGTGTAAGGCATCATTTCCGGGGTCCATAACTGAATGCAGGCGTCTGTCCAACAAAAGCAAAGAGCGACCACATAAGCATGATTTTTAGAACAGGGAATGGTTGTATTTCAGTCATGCCATTTCAAACATTAGGGAAGGTAATTATGCTGAGGTCGTTGTCAGTTATAGGATGCAACAAGACTGGCTATTCGGAAGTAGACAATGGTCAATCGAGTCCATCTTGTGTCCCTGCGAAGGGTTTCAATGACATTGGGGCGGATTCGCATCCCTTTGACCGGCGCAGAAGGCTCCTGAATCTACCGATCTGCTCGTGGCGGGATTAACATGTTTTTAATCTATTTACAGCCCCATAATACGGCCTGGGTAAACAATGCTTACACGTGAATTGTTTTTCCCATCGCGGTTATCGTATCTGAGACTAATCTCAATAACAAGTGCGGACATTTTGACCGGTTTTCACTCTGTTGGTTCGCCTTTTGTGCCGCATCTAGATGCGTTCAGAAAAAAAAAACTAGGTAAGAGAACGGAGGAGGTTTTTTTTTCATACCGTTTTGCGGAGGCTCCCTTCTGGCTGATAGACAGTTAATCATCAGTTGCTTTCTGCTCAAGCGTTCAAAAGCGGCCTTGACTTTTAGTTGCCTTGTTAACCCATCCGACTCACAGGCAAGCGTCAGTTGCAGAGTTCAGTCTCCAATCTCTTTCCACATCGTCCGGCCTAGGCAACGATCTTCCTGTGGTGTAGCAGTTACTGTCACAGACAGGGATCGATCGTCTTCTGATTGACATGCCCTAGTTAATAGTGTGTGCGAGACCACCCCTGCGCCCACCCCGTCCCCTTTCTCCCCACGCCCTCTGCGGCGAGGCCAAGAGGACTAGGGATAGGCGTGGGACGGTGACTTGCGCGTGACTTAGTTTATAGTAAATGTACACTTGCACAGCATCTACTGCGCTCTCTCCCTCCCCTCCTGGACCCGGTGTCAAGACGGAGTCAAGAAGAATTGAGGCGGGAGAGGGCGTAGGCGACTGACATGGTCGAGCCCGCACCTTGGCACTCCACTCCACACCCTATGGTAGGCATGCTAATGATACTCATTCTTTGGTAGTTTAGCAGAAAGCCAATACTCTTAAAAATATCATCAAATCTTCGAAGTATATAATACTATTTGTGTAAGGGGAACAATGAGTCAGGAGTGTTAAGAAAGGCGTTTCACTTACTAACCCGGACCGACGGAACTGCGTTCGAATCATCTGCGATCCTTAGGTCCGGAAGTTGGTTTGAATATCTGAACCGAAATCCTGCCGTCTACAATCTGTTAACGAACAGTCAGCTGTGTATAAATGTTGACTAATTTACTAAACTGTCAGCACGGGTACTAGCAGCCTAGTATGTAGGATAAATAGCATTTTCGACTGTCTAACAGGAACGAAGAGGCGAGTTTCAGCAAACTGTTTAGGAGACGGTCGACAGTCAATCATCGCGTCAAATGCAAACTCCAGCGACGAATGCGGGGACTGCTAATTAGAGTACGCAAGTGATTGCATGTCAGCTGCGTCCTATAAATACTGTACTCATTGTTCCTTCATCAGCCTTATCTACGACTGTCTCTGATAGTGGGTTCGAGGGAGAATCCAAAACAGCGGATCAATAAACCTCTTGTTTCAGCGATCGTGTCTTCCTCTATAGTCCGATTTCCCTCAAACGTGTATTCTCACCGAAATTCGTTTACTGGGGTGTTTGTTGCTCAAGTGAAGGTTCTGACGAGTCTTTACCTATTACGAAAAATATAAAAGTTCGCATTGCTGAAACGCACATCTAAGGAGGTGCAAAAGTCTGGAATCTGCAAGATCATTGTAGGAACCGAGAGCTCTAAACCGTGCCTTAGTGTGACCAGACTTGTCCTTGGGCAAAGACGCTTTGAAGTTAATCCTCGGATTGCGGAGGCTGACCGTTGCAACATTACGAATGACTTTTCAGAATGTACATGAATATAACGCAATGAAACGTGGACTCACATGTGTCGTGTGATGGTTATTTTGACTTATTCCTGATCTGTCGTCATGTTGGCCGGTCGACATCTGTCTTCGCATGGCGGTTGTTAGAGATTTTGATTGACCGTTTCTCAAGTACTGCAGTCTTTCGACAGCCGAAACGAAGGTTTGGTACTCGTGTTTGACAGAGAAGGCAACTCTTTATGTCTTCCGGATTTTGACACAACACCACATCTGTTACTGTGCCCAGCTTCCTAATCTTTCATCGCCAGCGTTTACTCTGCCCTAGAATTTTGCCATCAGCCCTTGTTTCACCCCCATCCTGTTTTATTAGCATTGCATCTTTCGTCTCTACATTTTTGTTCATTTTTCATTTAAAGACTGGAGAAGAGGAGCGCGAATGCAGTGGCCTTGTCCACGCAAGTCAATGTTCTCTGCCTGGATCGCAGGTTAGTTTGAAAGGTTGACCTACATTTTGCAAATTGGGGGGAGGTGACTGAATGCCGCCCCTCCCCGCCCAGACTCTTGTTTAAGACCTCTGAAACTCCTAGATTGTGCCATGTCGGAAACATTCCAGTCCGCCTCCTCCCTATTCCTTACACAGGCACCTATTGTATCCACTTTTTAATGACTTGGCACGGCCACTCTCAAAGATAAAAGCCCGCAAGAGAGGGGGTGAGGGAGGTTGGGCTGGGTGAGCGTAATTACACACTCCCCCGCCCGGGGGGAGGGGGTGAGTGAACGCTCTGATTAATAACCACCTAGTATCGAAACATCTTAAGTACCAGTTCATGTTTTGAGTTGCAAGCAGCGCTGTGGCAGAAGGATGAGAAGAACAACAGTTCCTTTTGAAGCGCGGAAGGTGCCGCGGACAAGGACTATGGGCTGCAACAGAGTTGTCATTTCTAGCAATTTGGTCACCTCGGAACACTTAAGTCTCAGGCAAACATCCTGTATTCCATCCTGCAATAAAAGTACAGCCCTGTAGGCCACTTCTATATGGCACAGCACAGTTCCACTTGCATACGGCGGAGCGTGGGTCCGGTCTGGTTCTGCAACCCCACTTGAGTGGTTCGCTTACTAAAACAATTTTAGTAAACACACCCAACTCAGCCATCCGCTGGACTAGGAAGGGAGAGAGAGCGCAAGCAGACTTTGAAGTCCGCTCAGGGAGCGAGCGAAGGCGGTGTGTACATGTTCACCCCCCGACACAACCACTCGCTGGATTAAGAGGACACGGCGGGGGGGGGGGGCGGGGCGCAATCACGGAGGGAACCGCGTGGTAATTCGCCGGCCACTGTGGTGGAACCGGCGAAGCTCCACACCATCGGAACAATTCCATTAGCAAGTCTACTCGAGGGTGCAAGCAGGACTCGAAGCGTGCACAAGGGAGCGTATGTAAACTTATATTTGGAGTAACCCAGGCTGGCGTATAAGCACTCCTCCCCTCCCCCGGTGGCACCGTCACTTTCTGGATTAAAAAGGTGAGGAAGATGCAAATACTTGATATTTGTAAAGTCAGCGTACACGCATCCACTAAATTTTTTAGAAATTTTATCATAAGATATCACTCGGGTGGGGCTACAGGACCAAACTTCGCCGTTTTTTAACTGAATAAATCTTTTTTCGAAAAAAAATCCCTCATACACTACATGGCAGGGAGTACCGACCCACCAGTTCACAAAAAAGTCTCCATACTTACCCACGAGGCATTCCTTCGCCGTCCCGCAAAGAAGTGCAACTGTTAGTCGACTGTCTGGCTGCATTTTAAACGCCGGCTGCCTAGAATACGCGTCTGGTCCGTATTGAAGGCTTCCCGAAGACAAAAATCACTAGTACTGACCGAGACGGTTTGCCGGAAAGGAGAGTGGCAACAAGTAAATCTGAAATACCAAAAACAGCTTCTATCGTCAGTATTACTTCTGTATAGTCGCTCTACGACCGCCTTTATGGCTCCCAGAATTGAGTTCAGTGGCAGAACATCAGCTTGTACTCCCTCCCAATAATTATACCGGTTCGATCGACGTCAGTTCAGTTCCACGCAGTTTTGGAGTAATGCTAGTTATAGCTTGGAAGAGCTTGACGCATATGCCACTAGTTAATTAGCGTCCCTTTATGGATCGGAAGCTTTTAGTTGGCAAAGGTAGGTATATATGGAATACGAGATGGCAAGCAGCCAGGTCGTTAAGAATGGCCCTTAAAATTCCCAAATGGTCTTATTCTTGGCAGGTTTTGGCCACAGTTCGCTCCCGAGAAAAAGTCTCTCCAGAGGTCAAACTTCCTTTTTCTAGTCCTTTCCTCGCGTCCCACGATTTTTTGCCATTGTGGACTGCGCCATGTACTTAAGTAGACACAACCGTTGTCGGTGGATTTGGAAGCCCTTACTGCTGTAATTAATTGAAATCCAGCTGAAACTCCTTAAAATTTGGAAATTTCCGAACCTACGACAGTTCGTCCGTCGATTTCGACGATGACCACCGTGTGCCCCACAGACTGCATTGTGGGAGCAGGGACGGTGACTTACGCAGGGGTTTATAGTGCCAGTAGACTTGCGTGGCATCTACCTACACTCTCTCCTCCTCCCCCGCCTGGGCCCGGTGTCAAGACAGAGTCAATAAGACCGGAGACGGGGGAGGCCGCAGGTGGATGGCTCGGACGGATCCTCGCCTTGGCGCTCCACTCCGCACCCCCTGGTCCACACACCAATGACCAGGATTTTGACGACAAAACAATGGGGTGGAGGCAGTGGTCCAGTTGTGCGACGAATGCCGACAACAGGGTCCGCCAGCGCACCCCGAAAATGTTGGCATTTGTTATTGCGCAAAGATAACGCCTGCCAGAGTCCGATGTGGCCTCCGTGTTGGTCCAGCGCATCTAACACGTGGCCCGTTTTGAGGGCACTTTCCGAACCTACGAAAGTTGTCAACGTCATTCCGCGGAAAGCCTGGTACCTCGTTACCAATCCTTCCCGGTCTTTGGTTATGATAGCGCTCCCAAGCTAGTATCCCTGCTTATGTCGCTGATGCCCCACTTGACTGTTGACTTCCCACCACCAGACTATGACGTGCATAGTTGCGTTTCAAGGCTGGATTCAGCTAGTGTGCTTCCTCGTTGAAACACGGCTAGATGGACTCATCTGAATGGCTGTGGGTGTGGGGTTTTTCACCAATCCGAAGTAGGCGTCCCGTTGACATTAGTTGAATGTCTCTATGTGCAGCAGATTTTGTGTCTTGCGCTATCTCTCCGTGACTCTCATTTTCTTCCAAATTGATCTGTTTTTAGCAACTTCATCCATCTCATTGGAGACCTGAATGAAATCAAATCGAAGGAATATGCGGATTACAAGCGAGAATCACAAAGGTAGGCTTTCCCCCTTTTTTACCAAGGAAACCCCACTAAGTAAATTATCTAGTCTGAAGAAAAACGTGCCAATTGCTGGGCAAACATTCTTGGAGGCCTTATTGTTACTGAGTTCAGGATTGACTCAGTCGGAGCTATTTTCACAGTTTTACTTTTTGCTTTGCTCAATAACATTCACTCGGACGTCTGGTAATTCGAAAGGCGGTTATAAATTGGGCAGTCCTTTCGCTGCCCGACTGCATGTCAGCATTATAGGTAGACTCCTTACCTTGATAGCAGTATCTTCTGCACAAAATCTGCATATACTAAAAGTTGAACAGGAAGCTTGCAGACCTAATCAGATCTGACTCCACAACCATGAAACTAAACTCTCAGAAACCATTTTATTACTGTCTATATTGTTAAACCAAAAAATCTCCTCCTTGACATTGCCGTTGCTTAGCGTAATATCTGTTTGCAGATTTTTGGTCCGAAGTAACGAACTAATCCTCTCTGTAAATGTTATGATTCTGTCAAGTTACATTGGGGTTTCTTGGAACTGCGATCTACACCGAAGTTAGTACTTTAGTTAGTATTTTTCACCACCGGGTGGAGTCCACTGCAGTTGTGTAGGTGCGCGATAACAACCTGAGGATTCTGCAGACTCATCCATGGAGTGTAATCTTCTCAGTAGTCTGCTTGATTTGAAGGAAGTATTAAGGAGACGAGGGTAGTTTGACCATCGCGAGCGACCATGCCCACTGTGCGCCCCACACCGTGGTAGACGCAGGTTCGTGACTTGCACATTGACTAGTTTATAGTGATGTCAGACTTGCGCAGCATCTGCCACACTCGCTCTTCTGGAAAAGACGGACTCAGGGCGTCCGGGGGGAGTGGGCTCAGGCGCAGTGGCTGACGAGAACAAACAGTTCGTCCACACGTCCGGAAGTGCCGTATCGATGAGTTCCGCACAGTCGACTTCAATCCCTCCTCCTCCTCCTCCTCCTCCTCCTCCTCCTCCTCCTCCCCCATGCATCAGTCTGTTATCTTAGACGGTCAGCCACCTAAAATTGGCATAAGGCGCAAGTGGCTGACAGAGTTGCACACGACCTGGCTTCCTCGCATCAGGTTTTCAGAAAGAGGGGCAGTTTTGGTCTCACATACAAAAAGGGAGACATTGGGTCTGACTCTCAGTTCAACAGTTGGTCACACAGCACCCACATACACAGAACTCCGTGAAATTTCCAAGTTATGTCGTCAGTTGACAACCTTCTAAGCCACAACCTTTAGCGCGTCATGATTAGTTTCAAGCGCATCAGTTTTGCGATAGTGAGAAAGGTGCTATTGCCGCACAAGCTTTCCCTTTTAGTTTAACTTACTCAGTAGTCATCTCCTGGGGAGTGTTCCCATTGTTTATGACTCTTATGTAGATTGTCTTTTTTCACAATTGTCACTGCCAGATATTTGCCTTTAGAACTTTAGTAAGTTAAGCATGATTTCAAGTAGAAGCGTTTAGATTTGTGAGTTTGTTTTTCCCCTGACACATGATTGAGATCATAAATGGATCGGTTTGTGCAAAACGCGTTCATTCCACTGAGTTGTGTGCATATTTGGATCATGCATTTCGGATCGCGTGATTCCTATCATCAGGTCAATATGTTTAGGCCAGTTTGTCTGCTCGCCTTCGAAAAAGTTAATTCTATCGATTAGATGTCACCACTAGGATCGGTCCTGACCCGATTTTCTTCTATTGATTGATTGACCACTTCCTCCACCATTTCTTTATGCACTGGCAGCAGTTCATCGACCGTAGACCTCGAGACTGAGCGCTCCTCAACGACCTCCAATCGCTCTTGCGATGATGATACTCCGGGTGTAGTAAATAGGAAACCCCTGACAGCACCCAATACAGTGACCACTTCGAAAGGTCGACAGTCCATCCTCCAAGAAGATCTAACCCCCGTCGCCATCCTCGGCATTGGCGGTTTTGGACGTGTAGAACTTGTGAGTCTGCCAACTGCGTCCAATGATTTGTCATTTACTTTTGAATCCGTCCTTTTCCTACCGGAGGTAATAAGCTAACTATTTCCGTGCTACCTCAAAAACACACGAAAGTTGATAGAAGCGAACAGGTGAGTTCCAGGTAGCAGTTCAGAAGACGAGGATGCGATCACTGGAACGAGAAATTTATTGGCCGGACGTTTCGGATTCTCACTCGAACCCATCATCAGCGACCCTTATCTGAGACCGCCTCCGATAATGTGTTAGAGTGAGAATCCGAAACGTCAGGCCAATAAATTTCTTGTTCCATTGATCGCGTCTGCGTCTTCCGAACACCCGAAAGTGTCGATTTTCGTTGGACTAGACTGTTTAACTTTGGAAATACTTGAAATAAAAGAGAACCTAAATTCTATAAAGCCGTTACTATCTACAGTGCGCCTAGAAGAGATAATAATTTTGCCAGTCTCTACTGAAGAGAGTAGCGGACTTCAAACGGCCATTGAGGCTCCGGGTGAAAATTACGTCGCGGTTGGAAGTGACTGGGTGAGGAAATTTACAGCAAAGTCCAGTATGTCGTGAAGACTAGATTAATCTGAGAGTACTTTGCATACTTATCGGTATGGCTACACAATTTTAATCGGAGGTTCTGTTCGAGAGCAACTTGATGGATTTCGTTCGACACCCACTGACTTCTAGTGTTTGTTGTATTTGTATTTGGCCATTCTATCGAGACCTTGGAACTACTTGCTGTCTGTGGGTTTACAGGACTTCGTGAGAAATACGCTGATTCGAAATTAGTAGACAGTCCAATATGGGTTAAGTATATGCGCGGGGTAAGGAAAAAACTATGGAGAGCTGTCTATAATATGTTCGAAAGTAGGTGTGTTCGGTAGAGCTTTTGATCGGCTCTTCGTCGACGGGGTGACATTCGCTGACAGGTACCGCACCGAGGAGTCGGCATTTCTGAAATGCCTGCATTGGTTCCTTGCCCTGCACCCCCTCCCACACGCACAGCGGATGAAACTCAACACCAGTGTAAACGGCGAAGGGCGAGGTCATAATTAACCAAGATTGATGGGTAGGCCGTTTGAGTGAGTGGCTCAGCTAGCGCGCTAACTCAGCGTGAGGACACGCCCAAAGATGTCTCAAGGAAGGCCGTCAACAACGCCCAGCTAAAGCAACCGCAAGAGAGCAAAATAACAGCAAAATGAAGGTCATAAATGTTTTTTTTCTGAAGTGGGTACTTTTGGAGACGGAGAACCTGAGAATCTGCTCGTACTTTATTCGTTGGAAACCGTTTTGAGTCAACAGACGCGTTGACTACAAACACCACCAGTTTCCTGTTTTATTTTGTTCTGCCTTGGGTGCGGCCTAGGGCAATATCACCAAGTGCCTAAGCACCATCGGCGGCTCTTGGCGCAGGCTTGCGTCTGCGCATAGGACTGTGAACCGTCGAGATTCACTCTTCGTTACTCAGCAGTCGTCAGTTGGGCACGTGAGCTTTGAAGCATACTTCGGCGCACGAAGGCCGTTTTGTCCAGTTCTATAACGACGGCCATACGGCAAAAGTTGAGTATATTCGCAGGGTAAGGAAAGGTTGTGGAGAAATGACTACAGTATTTTCAAAAGTATGTGTCGTCCGGTAGAGTTTTTAGTTGGCCCTTCGTTGGCAGGATGACATTCGTTGACCCGTACCACCCCGAGGAGTCAGTGCTGCTGAAATCTCTATGTTGTATCCAGCTAGTCAACCTTGGATGGAAACAAGTGCACTACCTTGCTAGCATGTTCTGCAGACGATGGGTAAAGAAATGTCACTCAAGTCTCCGGAGGAGAAATAAATGGACAAGAGAAGGCGCGCAACTAGAACCAGGCGATGTTTTAGTTTCTGATGAGCGCACACCTTGTGAGAATTGAACTTCGGGAGCAATAGATACGTGCGAAAAAAGTCGCGACGGCCTCGTTAGGACATTACATATTAGAACGGCGGGCGATCTCTTAAAAGGGGACCTTAGAAAGATTGGTTTACTTTAGGGTCAGAGCAGCCGTATACCTCCAAACCCGTAGGTTATTCTCAAGAGCTGGACCTGGAGAATTGGCGGAAGGTGTTGTATCCAGCTGGTTAACGTTTGGAATTCTCCACGCCCTCCTCGCAAGTGCTTCCACATTTGGCTTATGGTATTTTCAAAAGTATGTGTCGTCCGGTAGAGTTTATAGTTGGCCCTTCGTTGGCAGGATGACATTCGTTGACCCGTACCACCCCGAGGAGTCGGCGCTGCTGCGTTGTCTACACTGACCCATTTTTCTGCACCCCCACACGTAATTATTTAATAAAGGGAAAGCCTATTTTTGAAAAAAAAAGTTTGGCGCGGATAGCAGTCTCGTGGTGAAGAAAATACTCGAAATGTTGTTAGATGGAATGCAGTAAGGCAGGAGTGTAAAAACTCTGGTTGATTTTTAAAACAATCTGTTAGCATTTTCTTACCCCGTGCATATACTTAATTCTTGCCAACAGTCCTTAGAAGTGCTAACCGGCAGCAGCAACCGTAAAAGTTCCAAATACGAATGTTGTAAGTGAAATTATGCCCGATGGTACAACTGAAAGTTATCCTTTCACAAGACTCCATTTATGGGTATTTAAAAACAGCTGTGCCAAGTAGGCAGACTTTTGCGTTGCGCATCTGCGCGAACTCCTCGCTGGATTTGCTTCCGACAGGTAGCAGTTTCAGCTTAGGTTATTTGCCGCGTCGCGTGCCGCTCTCACGCTGCGTCATTGTGATACCAGTATACCACCAAGATTGAGTCGCTGCGCCTAATTTTTTCAGCGCGGTAGGTTTGTCTGTGTGTGTGTGTGTGTGTGCTTCCTTTTCTTGTGCGGTGGATCCGCTCTACTAGCGAACTGAGGATTAATAAAACCCAACATCCTTCCCCAGCCGAGTTACCCTGCCAGTTACCACGAAAGCATTCAGTCGGGTCGTAGGGCGTAGGTCCAGATTGGTTCAGTCACATTGTAGGCATCAGGAAAGATAGAGCAATTTGCCTGTGCGATGGAGATGAACTGCTTGCCGCCCAGAATATGTTTCTGATGAGCTCTCCTCCTAGGTACGCCCTCGACCAGTAAGTCGGGCTTTTGCATACAACGGACTGTTGATGCGCTAGCCAGAAGAGAGTCAGCGACCTTATAAATGCATAATTTGTTTAAAGGCAACTAGACAATAATGATTGGAATCGAACTACGTTTCCGAGTTCTATGCCTGAAAACTGCTTTGTCCTGCAAATGGGATGCTATTTCAGTCAGCTGGTAGAGGTTCTTAGAGAAAGAGTATGGTTTGTGCCCGGAGTTGCTTGAGAGGGGTCACTGTGCTTTAAGGTAGTCATCGGGGTAAAAGCACGACACTGCAATACATTTTGAGAATGCTTGCAAAGGTGTATTTAGTGCACATGCCATTATTATTAAATGGCAAAAGTGGTGTCCCCTGTTTATTGGTGACCATATGGAGAATCAAAATTTCTGATTTCACAAAGGTCTTAGATGTTCATCTCTTTCGCCTTGCAAATATGCTCCACGGAATTAGTAGCCCCGGCCATAAACCATATCCCTGCCGTTATTAGGTTGGAAAGAGCTCTAGATGTACCATTTTGGTTGCCTTTTAAAAAGTTCATGTCGAAGTGGTGCAAATTGTGTCAGGAGGTGGGCAGGTAGAACCACCTTCAATGATCAAGATCCATTCTACTGTCGCACTACGTGACACTCCGTCTTACGCTTGGGCGAAAGCCTATACAACTTCTGTAGTGTCAGCTGACAGAGCGTTTCTTAAAGGCTGGGCCAACGCACTGTGATGAGTTAGCACCATGTGAGTGTGATATTGTATTACGTAATCCTGGTGTAAAGGCGTACTACACAACTCGTCACTCAGTGATGCGCATCTTCACATTTACTTCCATGCACTTTCGACTAGTAATCTTGCCTGGATACCTACTTAATTTGCCATTTCCGTTTTTGCGTAGATTTCAGCGCTGTTTGAACTTTTGTCAGCTCTCCGACTGGGTCATTTTATGTCTACTGTTCACACCCAGTGGTCGTGCCTTTCGCGTGACGCTTGTCGCTGTGCACAAAAGTACGCACAACGTGATTTAACCGTTGTTGCAGTCGCCTGGAGATTTGCTGTTTACTCGATTAACCTGAGCTCTTTTGGGCGTCTTTGGGGGAGAGGGAGGGGGAATGTGATAGCCACAGAAATTTGCTGGTGATTTTCGTCTCCTTCAACTATCTCGAGATATTTGCAAACGGCAGCACTTAAGCTTCGTGCCAACGATTAGAAGTGAATCGAGTTAATGTCGAGGACCAGTTATTTTGGTCATAATATGTTAAGTGCCGTTGACTGTCATTTTTCATTTGTACTTTATGCTTTCAGTCAGAGCTTCTACTGTCTACGGCATCGAGTTCTTATTTGCATCCAGTGGGCACCACATAGCTGACAATTGCGTTTGTTAACATTCTCTTTAGAAGTCTGTGTCGCCTGACTAATGAGTTACTCGAAGATCCTACTTTAATGTCGTCAAGCATCCAAATGTTAACTCAATCTTGAGAAAGCTTGCTTGGTTACAATCATTTCGACGTCTTGCGATGACGTCAGCCGACACTGGCTCTCGGAATTAGGGTTTACAAACCTAGATGATGCGATTTTCCGGCAGTAGCAGCAGCTGATAAGAGAACTTGTTCAGATCAGATCAGATCAGATCAGATTTATTAAGGGAAAGGTAGGCGAACGCCCTTGAACTCCCTTTAAAAAAAGTAATTACATACAACAAACACTGGTTACTAGTAGAAATTTGTCTGCGAATGCTTTCTATGTCAAGGTTTTACAATAACCAGTACGCGGTACTGAATGGACCAAGTAATATCGAAGCAAACGTATATGCTTCGGTCAGGAGATAACGCAAAGTCATAAATTATGCTACGTAAATATAGAGAGTAGCATGCTTCGTGACGCAAAACCTTAGGGGGGGGTGGTGTAGGGGGAAAATTTGCTAGATTCTGATGCCGTGGAGGCACATATCACCGTAGTGGTCAAGCTTCCTCATATATGTGTCCACAGGTGTGGACATGCCGACGTCCATAGGTAGGACATTCCAAGTCTTTACCACTCTATGGCTGAAGAAGGACCTCCTTGCGTCCAGTCTCGCCCCTGTCACAAGTAGTTTCAGGGAATGTCCTCTCAAGCTAGTAGTGGTGGCCAGCTCAAAGAAGTCGCCGGATGCGAGGCAGCAATCCTGATCCCGTAGCATTTGAAACGTCTGAATTAAGTCGGCACGTAGTTGTCTGTAGTCCGGGGGGAAAGAAGTCAAGATTGGACAGTCTAATTTCGTAGGGTAGGTTTGTATGACCTCCGGCAAGGTTGCCCCTCGTTAGACTTTTTCGCGGGTGGTAGATCTTTGACAGAACAGGGTCTCCAGGCCTAAATGTTCGCTGGAACAAGAATCTTAATCGTCTGTCGATTTTTTCTCACGCTCGAGCAGATTATCAGAATAAACAAGTGATGAGGGTAACGGACGCACAGTGAGCGCAGCATTAATGGGATGGAGTTGTTACACGACCACGCCGTCCGTACTCACTGTTGATGTTCGTACTTGGCGCAATGATTGGTTGGTCACCCGCACTGGAGTCGTTAATGGCCCCGACTCTATCGCCAAGGAGAATGATTGTCATAGTAAGGCCTCGACAATTAATCACCCTCGGGACTAGTTCCGAGTCGAGAAAACTGTGAAGACTGAATTGAGAGAGGGGATTCATTGTGTTTGTTTATAAACTGCAGAGCAAAAGACCGTGATTCTACGAGGACTTCTTATATAACCTTCCCGGTGATAATGACAACGAAGCCGATGATGACGAAGCGGATGACGTTGTTGTTGTTGTTGCTACCACTACTGCTGCTGATGATTATGATGATGATGATGATGATGATGGTGTTTTTTTTCAAACACTTACCTTACACGGTCTTCCCCTACCTTTCTCCTGCTAGGTCGTGTGGAAGCGAGACCAGACCAAGTCCTTTGCTCTGAAATGTATGAAAAAACAGCACATTGTGGAGACCAGACAACAGGAGCACATCTTTTCAGAACGAAATCTCATGTTCGAAATTCAGTCGCCCTTCGTCTGCAAGTGAGTAATTCGTCACTGTTTGTCCTTGTTCTTTACTGTCCGCATAACCTCGAGTCCCTGATTCCTGCCTTGCTCGTCTCCCGCCTCACATGTTTGCTTGGGCACGCTGTCTAAGCTGTCTGAGTAGATGCTGTCGCCATCTGTCTCTCCATCTGCCGTGCATCACTTTTGCACACTCCTTTGTGTAGTATGTGTGGCAGATATTTTACCCTACTGTCAGCTAAAAGTGCCAGCTACAAGTGTTTCGCGATATTTCACTTGCTGCTGTTTTTTCATAGCCCAACTGCGGGGGTTTCGGCTAACTGACGAGCCCCTTCGCTTTCTCTATGCGGTTTCTGACATTTGGCCTCTGGATATCAGAGTTGCATTAATACTTTCGACAATTATTGAGGGATGACCTTGGAGTTGCATGTCTGGTTCATATCCAAAATCATCCACGAATCTGTAATGAACAGTTGCGTCGATGACGACAGGCATGCGGAGCTGCCAGCGGTTTGGAACTGGTCAATACACAATTGTTTTACGGAGTTTTTTCTCCTTACAATTTCGGGCTGATCCCAAAAAGTCGTCTTATATACAATCATCCCTATGTCATCCTCCCAGTAACTTGTGAATCTTTAAGCGTGCCCCTGCATAGGCTTGTATAGTACGTGACCTGACTAATGAAGGTCTGGCCACTCGGAAACTGTCCCAAATGCCTGCACAAAGGCACCTGCTTATGAGTGAACGTCCTTCAGTCAAGTGAATTCTCAAAAGAGGTTCTATAAGTTATATAGGGCTGGTTAAAGATGAAAAGTTTACGAGAAAATCTCAAAGTGCGGAAAACTTGAAAATTCGTGTCGATGGAGAAGACTTCATTTGTGGAGGCGTTAAATTACTGCCTCTGCTAATAAATGAGCAAGCAGAGTAGAACTAGCCCAGAAAATCGTTTCAGATAATCCTCTAAGGATTACTGCTAAATGAATTTGTAAACGTACCTATGCATAGGCTTGTATAATACGGGACCTGACTCATGAATTATACATAAATTCACAGAGAATATCTGCTGGGAACAATCGGGAGATGGCACCCAAATAAATCCGTTACCTAGAAATAATACCTTTAACAGTTGACTCAACGGTTGCAGGCCTACTTTCACGCACTACTTATACTTTCCCCGACGGCCTAACATGGGCTGGCCGAACGAACATCGCAACGGGGTTACATGGACGATGGTAGCTGTTACCCAACCTTCCCCATCGTTACGCACGTACACCAGAATATACGGCATACATTCGCATTACGGCAATTTATTACAAAACAAAATCACTTTTAAATAGGATAAGTCTGCACAACATGGGACAAGAACAGTTCCCAGGCATCTGTCAAAGACATGGCATTGAAGCCAAACCAAAGACGATACTGTACTTCGTCTATGTGAGCCCACACAGGTCGACCACATACAGGGCCTCCCTCATGGAGTTTCCTTATCAGTCTACTTCGGTATGCCTCAATGGCATTGGTGTGCCGTCTGGTGGTAGGGTCCTTGAAGTCCTTTAAATGGTTTACAGAGAAATGTAGATTACCTTCTGACGGAGACGATTATACGCCTTCCACTCGTCCGTTACCACTATACTGCCTTTGGCGACCCATTTTGTAATAACGGAACGGAGAGCGGGCCAACTTCGATCATTCCTCTATTAAAATAAGGCTTTCCGTCGGCTAGTATCATACATCCCAACCAGCCACCACCCATAAAACCCTTATTATCACCTGTCCCGCAGGATAGGCTGCTTTGATTAGGCGGATTTTTTGGGTGCCATCTCCCGATTGTTACCTATCTGCTAACTCGAAAATCGTCCTCGATGCACGCACGACATCACCAACTTATAAATGAACGAGCTGCAATCAAGTGAAATCACAAAAGGGACTTTTCAAGTAATATATGAGTGAGAATTTTACAGGCAAACTTAAAGATATGGAAGACCTGAAAACTCATTCCGAATAAACAGATTTTATTTATGGAGGCGTTAAGTGCATGCCCCTGCTGCTGGCCGAGCAAACAGAGTAAAACTAGCTCAGCAACGTTCAGGAGACCGTTTCAGATACTCTCCTAATGATTACTGAAGCACTTAACTGCTGGATAGTGATTGACAAAGTTGCTCAGAGTTCTGCTCAAGATTGGGGGAGGAATCCTTCCCTGCGCGCATTGTATGACTTACGTATAATCAGGGTAAGGATGATTTCATCTAAATTTCTGCCCCGATAATTGTTCTCACACGGTCACGTATTGCCAGGCCGCTCGGTCAGTAGGGAAATGGAATATAATCGGCAGCTGCAGACATGCGCATGCCATTTTTGCGCTTTAAAAGAAGTCGTCTTCAGTTGTTAACGGTGCGTTTTCTGGAAATGTTATAGTCCAGTGAATACCCTACAGCCCAGCGAAATCTCAAAGAGGTTTTGTAAGTAATATAATGCTGGTTAAAAATGAAAAGTTTACAAAAAAATCTCTAAGTGCGGCAAACTTGAAAATTCGTATCGAATGAGAAGACTTTATTTGTAGTGGTTTTCACTTGTTGTCTGTACTACTGACTGAGCAAGCAGAGTGGAAGCAGCCCAGTAACGTTAAGAAAATCGTTTCAGATAATCCGCCAGGGATTACTGCCACACGCAACATGACTGACAGTTAACCGCATGGTGATGATTGACCGAGTTGTTAATATGGTAGGGGGCGCTCACCGATCGTTATTACGGAACTCACTCGTTCCGATGTGCCTTACGGGCTCTTTCTCGAGCCCAACCAGCGACCGCACAGCGGCGCTCGATATAGGCAGAATGGCATTACCGAAAAAGACAAGGGGCACTGTAATGGCCATTTCTGGCTTATTAGCCGTCGTCAGCCAGTCATACCCAACGCCGAAGTGTGGAGCATCCGAGGCTCGAACTCGCGGCCTGTTAGTTAGAAGTACACGCCCCTAACCACTGGGACACGAGCCCGTTGCCCTGTCGGTTTTTGATCGGGAATATACAATGGTCCCTTGTCTTTGTCGGTAATGCCATTCTGCCTTTATCGTGCGCCGCTGTGCGGCTACTGGTTGGGCTCGAGAAAGAGCCCGTAAGGCACATTGGAACGAACGAGTTCCGTAATAACGATCGGTGAGCGCCACCTACCATTGTATATTCCTGATCGGAAACCGACAGGGCAACGGGCTCGCGGCCCAGTGGTTAAAGGTGTGGACTTCTAACTAACAGGTCGCTATTTCGAGCCTCGGGTGTCCCACACTTCGGCGTTTGGTATGACTAGCTGACGACGGCCAATACGCAAGAAGTGACCATTCCAGTCTCCCTTGTCTTTGTCAGTAATACCATTCTGCCTAGAGCTGTTAATAGTTCTGCTCTGGATTGCGAGATGAAATTCTTAGTGTCTCCATTGTCTTATGAGCTGTTCATCAGGGTGGGCGTGGTTATGTTAATTTTTGTGGCGGAGACATTGTCGGAATAAAGCTTCTCCTACGGTAACATGGTGAGAGGCTGTTCCGTGACTAGAGAACAATTAGCAGATGCAATCATATGGATGAATATTATCCTGAACAAAAAAAAACACTGAAAGTTCTGTGTTAGAAATTAATTTATTTGGAAGTTCTTCATCGTTTCCAAAGCATTGGTAGCGAAGAAATACAAATATTTTGTCTGTTCGTGTATCATCTAACACGTACTGAAAATTGTTCTTTAGAGCAAGGGGAAAACTCATCTTTCTCTTCATTTGGAAACTCATTTCGCTGTCAACGCTTTATTCTGTATCCAAAGCTGTGAATACACCCACTTTAGGCTATGTCCACCCAAAGAATAAAATATTTAACCGGCTGCGCGATTGTGAAAAAATCGGTGACCTCTAGGGGATCTAGACCGCGGCTGACAGGACATGGTATGAACGCAGTCAACACTCTAACCACTAAATGCCATTAAGTGTGAAAAATTCAATGCTCCCGATTGGGGCCTGGTAGCGCAGGCAGTTTGAGCGTTCGCTGTACTAAAGTCGAATCCCACCGAGGTCTCCAAGCTTTTAATGTGGCCAGTTACGTTGCTCAGCTATGCTAGCATGTCCATCAAACCATCAGCACTTTATGCGTTGTGTTTTTAATTTGAGTTGACTGCAAACAAGCTGTACAGAAAATGCCTTTCCATTTGTCCGACTGGCGAATTTACTGCGATGTAGTCGGCCATCTCGCAAATTACTTTGAGAATAGCCAAATTTGTCTAGAATCTGCGAAGGGGTAGGGGAAAAGTTGCCTGTTGACGCTTTCGCCGCCTTTTAGGGCATAGAATTACACAAATTCGCAACTCAGAATTTCCGAAAATGCAGTGTGCTGCCTCTTTGAAGAGAAGGCGATTTTTTCAGATTTTATCTCTTCTGCAAAAACGGACAGATGATTTATGTTCCAAGTCGGCAGAGATTATTTTGACAAATCTTCCTCATCTAGAGTAATGCCTACTGCTGCAGAAACATGTGCATATTAGCAGAAGATAATTATGAACACAGTAGATTGCTTGTATATGAAAAAAGAATGAACTGTCGCTTAAAATGGCTCTTTTACGTTGTTAGAGTATCTTGAGACATATTCTGCTGAAAGGATGAGCTAGTAAGGCCCACGCACATCGTTCAAGGCGCGCATGGCTGACCATCTGGTATTTAGTCATAAAGTTTCATCAGTCTGATCATAATTTGTCCATATGCGGCGCAAATATCCCAGAAATGTCCCTCCAAGCCTCCATTTACTTATGCGACAGTCTTGATATGGGGCTGCCTGTGAGTCGCGTATATTTCTCAGGCACAGGCATGTCTCGTATGTATACATGTGTATATGCGTATATATATATATATATGTGTGTAGAATATATTGTATATTCCTGATCGAAAACCGACAGGGCTCTTGGCTCAGCGGTTAGAGGTGTGGACTTCTGACAAACAGGTCGCGAGTTCGAGCCTCGAGTGTTCCACACTTCGGGGTTGGGTATGGCTGGCAGACGACGGCTTATAAGTCAGAAATGGCCATTTTGGTCTCCCCTGTCTTTGTCGGCAATAACATACTGCCTATATCATGCGCCGCTGTGCGGCTGCTGGTTGGGCTCGAGAGAGAGCCGGGAAGGCACAACGGAACGAGTAAGTTCCGTAAGAACGATCGGTGAGCGCCGCCTATCATTATATATATAAAGATGCAGAAGGAGACTACTGACGAAGGCAATGAGAGTGGAACGACTATTACTTGCTTCTAAGCCTTCTTCGGGCAGCCTTACCTTATTCCAGGTTTTTAGAACCTGAGTTTTGAACCCGCGTTCTTTACTCGCTGACTATTAGTAAGTCTGGTGTTCTAACCATTGAACCTTCGTCTCGTAATCATGCCGGTTTTGATGGGAGAATGGTAACCATGACAGTCAAGTGCCCACCGGTTAGGTTACACAACGTGCCCAGAGTGCCCAACGCGCATAAGAGTGGCTAGGTAGGGCTGGCTGAGGACCACAAATAATCCAGAAATAGCCATGCTGATCTCCCTTGCCTTAGTCGGCAATCTCCTTCAGCGCATAACTGCTTGTCGATGTGCGAGTGCGTGCGAGGGGTTTGCTTTGAGACCCAAGACACAAGGGGACCAGTACGCCTCGTAACCTAATCTGTTAGCTCCCCACTACCATAGTTAATATTCATGATCGCAGCCAACAGGACAACGGAATCTTGACTTAGTGATAGTGCACTGGAAATTATAAGGCATGAAAAGTTAAAAAACCCACCTTTGGACCGCAGGTGTCCTCGAGTTTTAGATTGCGTAAGGCTAGTTGGCGGCGACGGCTTTTGAGCAAAAAATATTCATCTCAGTCTCTCATGTTTCTCTGCGCACGCATTTTATATCATCTCTAGAAGAGAAAGGAGATGGAGAGAAGTCGGATTCGTGGACCCGATTGCATTTGTACTAGCGTTTCGGAAACTTTCCTGCATCCATCATCATACGAAATCGACCCATCGAATTTCATGTATGATTTCAGACGCGGCTTTCATTTTTACTAATATATACTGTTTCACAGTTCCTGCATAAACTTCTGTAGGCTGGTTGATCGTCGTCGGGAAAATCAACATTTTATTTACGCGGTACAAGGTGGGTGCGTAATATAGCGGTCTTTCTTTGCGCCACTTACATTTGACACTACTTCAAATTTATTTTCTGAGGTCAGACATATGCTTAACACAGGGAAGGATCCGCCGCTTTTTTAGTGTCTTTGGGCGTCTGATTGGAATTGGCTTCTTCTCTTTCTTTCGGTTGGCATTGTCTCATGCATTCACGTGCAAAATTTCGTGGTGACACTGTGAGGAATTAATTTAAACAGGCTGCCAGGTTCTGCTCCATACTTTTTCTTGCCTCAACAGTGTCTTATTGATCGACAAGGTAGGCCTTTCACAGTGTTCCGTCTGTACGAGGTGGGCTTCTTGCATTCATAATACATTCATATCGCCGCATGCATTTTTACGACAAACTGACATGTGCACGGTCTGAGCAGTGTTTCCTTGTACTGTGACTTCCAAAATTGACGAAGTGCACTTTCGGGTGTAGACTCAACTCATAGGAAAGCTATGTTTTGTTGAGCCTTTCATGTTGATCCATTTTACCCAGTTCAAACATATCATCCATAAGACGTAACCAGAATTGAAGGTTAACCGAGGGATAAGACTGAGGTTCTTATTTCTGCACTATGGTCCCGGCAAGAAAGTTAGCACCATTGGCGATTTCTTTAGTTGCTGGCAGGACTCTTGAAAAACATAATGTTATTTTCTGGACGCAAGTTTAAAAGGTAGAATGAATCGGCTGTAGGAGAACCTGTGTCATCAAAATGGTGCATTCTTCTGTGTGTATAGGTTCGCTAGGGCAGATGGTATAGACGAGGACAAAGAGACTCCGTCGAGCGATACTGTTACCTTATCTGTAATTCCGACTTCTTCTACTCTGTCCAGAGGCTGAATGGTGTTCCTAATTGGAGCCTAACAAACCTTTCTAGGTGGCTGGACGGTTTCGTCCTTTATTGTCATAGGTATGAGTTGAATGTATTGATGGGTTATTTGATGGAGCGATAATGTAGTCGCCTGCCGTCACCCGCATAAAGTCATTATTCCGCACCTCAACGATATGGAGAGAGAGATACCAGCCTGCCTTGTTTAATTTCTGAGGAAACTAATGCGCTAACTTGGAGTAACGCCTTCGAAACAGACCTTTTCAGGCACGGTCCGAAGTTTGATATGAATATTTGAGCTAAACTCCATCAGCTACTGCGGAATAACCGCTTATTATCCTCAAACCGCCAACAGGCAGCCAGTAGTAGAGAATTGTGCAATAATTTACCGTACTAACAACACAGGTATTAGCTAAAAGCCCAGGCCCGCGTGTTTCGCCGATACCAACCTGTTATGTGGCCTTCTTGTCGATTTCTGATTGACCCTTCCTTTTCACCGATTTCGAAGTCTGACAATAGGTCGGCTCCGCGTTTTATTGAATTTTCACTAGGTAACAAAACTTTGATTTTCTGTCACGATCAGTCGACCAGCAACCTGTCGTCAACTCAAACAAATGCCTAGTTAACCTCTTACCAGACCATGCAGTTGCCCATCACTGGGTCCATAAAAGGGAAGGACCAATCAGAGATCGGAAAAAACTCTGTATGGCGCTGCCACTTGTACTTGTGACTAGAAGGGACTAACGTCAGACGAGTCTACTATCGTACCAAGAGTTCTACCATATTCACGTTCAACAGTTATCTAAAGCAAATAATGAAGAAATTGCCCAGCTACTTATTTCAGCATGACCGCGCTATTCGGGCTGCCACAAATTTGATGATATGGCGCACTCCAAGGTGCACGATCGTGCCACACCTGCTACTTGCGCCCACTTACCGCATCTGATGACTACTTCGTCCAGATAATGGACTGGTGCATGGGAGAGGAGAGAGGAAATGAAATCGTGTCTGCACACTGCATCCCCACGGCATTCCGCGCTTATTCCTCACTACAAACAGTCTGAGGCGCCTTTAAACTACCACGGTGCATTTAAAGCTGTAGCTCGGAATGCAGCCAACTGACTGGATAACTCTGCTCTCCTCTCAGGACGGCGAATTCAGCTAAATGGGCTCCCTCCTTATGTGGCCTGCCTCTATGACACTCTCACCCAGTTGGAATCCGAGTCGCCCCCCCTCCTCTTCTTGTTGTGAGAGAACCCGTTCCATCGTGTGCGGACCAGGCGTGTAGGGCACGCGTAGTCGGATCGTTTAATTTTTTCAGCTATTGTTCCCGATTCCGCCTCTGGTCTTCTTGACTGCGTCTTGACGCCGGCCTCAGGCGTGTGGGGTTGAAGCCTCGCAGGTCTGTGATCACAATAAACCAGTTCACACACAAATCATTATTCTTACGCCCACCTAACTGAAAGCGTTCATGACGTCAAACTGTCACCGTCGTCGGGAGGTGAATTCCACTGGGTTACCTTGCACGACGGTAAACACAAGCCAATAGAAGCGAAGAGACGAGTCCCAGGAAGTAGTCTTGAAGAAGGAGACACGATCGCCGGGACAAGAGCTTTATTAGCCTGACGTTTCGGATTCCTACTCGAATCCATCATCAGAGACAAAAAAGCAGAAACGGGTGGTTGCTGCACAAGGAGTTGCGGTATTTATAGGGATCAGGTGTTGACATTCCAAGAACATCTCAACGCCGTCTTCCCGGACATTCAATTTACGATGGAGGAGGAAGAGAACAACCAGTTGGCCTTCCTGGATGTCCTCGTATGCCGCAAGGATTGTGGTGGACCAAAGACCAAAGTGTTCAGGAAAGCGACAAAAACGATGCAAGTACTGAACTTCAACAGTAACCACCCAATCAGCCACAAACGCAGTTGTGTAAGGACGCTCTATCGGCGTGTCTAAACGCACTGCAGTGAGCCGGAAGACAAAATTGCCGAACTACAATACCTCCGACGGGTCTTCAAAGCCAATGGCTACCCGCGCAACTTCGCCGACCGGTGCATACGCAAAAGGGACAAAAGGCCCAACCGCACGGACACCAAATCTTGGCGGGCACTTCCGTATGTCAAGAACGTTTCGGAAGCTGTCGGCCGCCTTCTCGCACCACTTGGGGTTGGAGTGGCACACAGACCGGAGGCAACCATCAGGCGTCTGGTCATGAAACCGAAAGACCCACTGGCACGGCTAGAAACGTCTGGAGTCGTTTAGCGGATGTGGTGCAGTTGCGGACAAAGCAACTACGTCGGAGAAAACCGGAAGACAGCTCCGAAAGAGAATGGCCGAACAAGCGACAGCGGTGCGCAGAAATGACGCCAGCACTCAAGTTGCGGCTCATTCAACGAGATCCGGCCACACATTCAAATTCGATGAGGCCGAAATTCCCGCAAGAGGTGACACCCGCGTGAGCCGGGAGCTACTGGAATCATGGTTTACTGGCCCCCAGTCCATCAACAAGTGCAACGATCTTCCTACTCCATACTCCGTGCTAAATACTTCGCCTAGGCGAAGTAACAAGCCATGCGGGGAGCGCAGAGGTGAACTCTTTTCCCAACACCGGGGTCGATGCGTCAGATGTTCGAGCAATCATCACGCCAACATCCAATGCACGTGATGAAATTGCAGAAATTATCGACTCGAATGTCGGCCATCAAGCAATGATCACACCAAGTGCGACGATCCCGGATGAAGGGGGGGGGGGGAGGGGGAGCCGTGAATGTTCATAGTTATGCGGTAGCATGGCTACTGCATCCCATAAATACCGCAGCCCCTTGTGCAGCAACCACCCGTTTCTGCTTTTTTGTCTCTGATGATGGATTCGAGTAGGAATCCAAAACGTCAGGCTAATAAATCTCTTGTCCCGGCGATCGTGTCTCCTTCTTCAAGGTAAACACAAGGTTGTGTTGTTTCTTTCATTGCCTCCACTGGGCGTTTTGCTGTCTGTTGGCCCACTAACTTGCACAAGAGTGAACACTTGGCTTTCTCTGAGTACCTCCCTCGTCTACCACACTGTCAGCTAATGTTCACAAGTCCGCGCCGGCAGTCGCTCCAGATTCCTGCCGAAATACTTGGAAGTCTTGTTACTGCATTTGATCCAGTAGGTTTTTGCCGACAGCCGATCATTAGACCACAGGAGTGGGCGGTGGATGTTTGTGTGTAGCCTGTATCCGAAACTCACCTTTAACTGAACTTGTGTTAGACGGCCCCAGTGGGGCTTTTTTCAGTGGAGAATGTATGATATATTTCAGACCCAACCTCGGCGCCTGAGTACCTTTGGTATAAGTAACGATTTCTGGAGTTGCAGAGACACTTGAAGCAATATTTCCCCTGAATGAATTTAATGCAAGCAAGTGCCGTTAAATTCTGCTGTCCTTGCTTGTTTTAAGTTGCTGAGATATTTATTGGACAGTCAGATAAGTTACAAGTACCTATGCTCATTCAGCTCAGCGCATATCGGTTGGAAAAAGTATCCGGAGACAAACGCGGTTTCTTTACGGAGGGAAGATGCTCCCAGAAATCAAATAACGGATCAGTCGACTGACGGGATCCTGCTGTAACTTTCTTTGCGTAGAAAGTTTGGTGAATGTTGTCGGCTACACTGGACACCTGTGCAATGACCCCAAACACACATTTGGGATTGAAATTTAACTAAGGGATTCACAAAGGTTTATTTACTCAGAGTCGCATTACGCATCCATGACTTTGCCTTATGACTGAGGACCGGCTTAGGGCCGATATTGCGCTCATTTTCTTCCCTATAGTCCAATCTGCACGCAAGTTATCATTGCATCAGAGATTAAAGCAGTCTTCACTTGAAAATGTCGTCTTTACAGACAGAACGCTGGCACTGAACCCATAATCAATCGGCCCTTTTTAAAAAAGGTGTCAATTACGTTATTTGTGCTGCCTTCGATAACGCCTTCCCGTCAGCGCCATCCGCAGATGTCTTCTTCGATTCTCACTGCCCCTTCCTCGATCAATTGTCTCCGTTCTAGTCACGGTCACTTCGCCTAGGTCAGTGCAAACATGGTCGATCGCGCCTAATGATCGCCAGAAGTCCTGTGGCGCATATACGCAGTTATTTAGGGTGAAAACTCTCCATTTGGTACTAATGAATAGGGACAAGAAACTTTTCCACATGAAAATTTACGGACAGCAAGCATTTAAGAAACTTACTGTTAAAACTCCGGTGGCCACGGCGAATGTTGCTTTTTCTTTTGGAAACAATTTCCACGTTCAAATTTCTTTGTTAGACTTTGTTTGGAGAAAAGGAGCTTCGAAATCTACGCCTACTCCCTTGGTAATCTGGAGATAATTTCGAATTTTGTATTGCTTTTTCGGTTACATAAATACAGACGCGCTATCTCGCTCCGTAAGTTAACGAAACGTCAGTGACCTGAAGGGCTTCTTTACTGACATATAAAAGACCCATTTTGTTAATGTGGAAGTGTGTCCTTTTCGCATTTGTCCTTTCAACATCAGATTCCCAAAATTATAGACTTCACCATATTTCTACATATAGGTGTGTCCAGTCAGTGTTTGCATGCTACAAAGCCACCAACGTCTGGTGGTGTACTTACGACGATCGGTTTCGTACATTTTCTAATGCACCAGGTCATGACCGTCGGGTTCATGTCCTTCGTAATCTCCTTTGCTAGGCGTCAATCTGTACTTATACTGCAGGGTCAAGAAAGCACACTACAGCGTCAGCAGGAGAAGGGCGAGGAGGAGGAGGAGGAGAAGGAGGGAGAGAAAGATAGAATAGTGGACCCGTTTGTGCGTCTTGTCAGTCTCTTCGATCGTATTTCATTGTTGGACTTCGACTTGGCCCAGGAAAACCTTCTTTGACTACTTCATCTGCTGTAGAAAATGTAGCGTTCTTCTTCAACAGATTTGTGAAGCACGGCCTTGTTTAAACTCCCCATAACGTTCATAGTGCACATTGTGTTGGGCTTTCTAGATATCAGGCACTTAACCCATTGCCTGATTTGTTGACAGGAGGCTGGGGTCCCACTTTCGGTTGGCGGGTTCTTCCGCCTTTTAGTGGTATGATGGCCGATACAAACGAAGATGCGAGTTCCAGGAACTACAGTGAGTGACCTATCTCATTAAATGTTGGCTGAAATTCTGAAATGCGTTTTCGATTAGGAAGGATTACTTGGTCGCGGTTGTAATACTGACTATCTTGCGGCATACTCTTATAACATTTCCGACTCGGCAGGATATCGGCTTTTAAATGCACTTCTTTTCAATCCCCTGTAGAAAGCGTGCTTGGTAAAAAATGACTACTTAAGTAGCGTGCATTTTTCCCATTGAGTTTCGATTATCTTGGAAATCTAAATATAGTTTATAGAAACCATAAACAAAAATATGCTTTCTTTTAGTCGATCAATAGAGAATCACGTCTTCTTTATATTTTATACTTAAGAAAGGAGTATAATTAGGTTTTAAAAAAGTTTTCCAATTGCTGACTAATTTGGAGCCAGATCATTCGTTGCATTAGCGCTTATTAATTTCAGTCTGTAAGGTGCATGCGTTCCGCAAAAATAACATCACATATCTTTCTATGCCATTAAAGAGATATCATACAGAGTCCATAAAATTTTGCAGTGGATGCGGACTATGTTGTTCATTTCATGAGAAGCAGTGGTAAACGTCCAGGTACGATGCTATGTGAATTGACATTTCGCGGTCTTAAAAAGTCTCATAATTAGAAACTTTTTTCAAAACCTAATAATACTCCTTCCTTAAATATAAAGTATAAAGAAGACGTGATTCTCTATTGATTGACTAAAAGAAAGCATATTTTTATTTATGGGTTTTATAAAATATCTTTGAATTTGCAAGACCATCGAAAATCAATGCGAAAAATGCATGCTACATAAGTAGTCATTTTTTACCCAGCACGCTTTCTACAGGGGATTGAAAAGAAGTGCATTTAAAAGCCGATATCCCGCCAAGTCGGAAATGTTATAATAGTATGCCGCAAGATAGTCAGTATTACAACCGCGACCAAGTAATCCTTCCTAATCGAAAACGCATTTCAGAATTTCAGCCAACATTGCATGAGATAGGTCACGCACTGTAGTTGATCAGAAGAAGAAGCGATCGCTGGAACAAGGGCTTTATTCACCTGACGTTTCGGATTGTCACTTCATTCCATCATCAGAGACAGTGGCAGTAACGGGTGACTCGTGCACAGGAAGTTTCAGTTAAGTTGCTTGGGGACGATAAGGTAGGTGGCATAAAACATTGGAGGGGTGTACAAACAGAAAAGAGTATTTTGAGCCAGATCGAGAACCACGCAGTTGTCGGATTTGATATATGTCAGGCTAATTTTCCCGAATAACCTAGGACTTTCGCAAAAAATATGAACTTCTGTATATTAATTTTAATGAGAATTAAGTTTCACAATAAATGACTGCACAAGACGGAATAAGTACTAATCACTTTTAAAATAAGGATTTTTTTCTCCGTCCTTCCAGGCTCTTTGCCACCTACAGAGATTCCAAGTTCGTGTACATGTTGTTGGAAGCATGTCTCGGCGGCGAACTTTGGACCATTCTTCGAAACAGGTGGGTACATTCATTTTTCTGTTCCTAGCTCTCATCTTAAGCGTTCCCTACACACTGCCGTCTCCAGGGTATCTGCCCGCTTGCATCCCCCACGTTTGCGTTTGTCGAGACGGTGATTTAAAAGTTCTCCAGTGTCAGTTGTCAATCCAGTGCGCAATCTATGCATGCACATCTGCCGCGCTCCGAGGCATACGAGACACCAAGGCAGAGGTATTCGTCGATTCTAGCTCACAGTTACACTAAGTCCCAATCTCACGAGGTGGTCACTCTACTCTGACCCGTCATGGCTCCGAAGTGACCTGTCACCTTGTACGAAACGATGCTAATCTCATAGATGAAATGGTGCCGACAAAGACAAGGGAGACCGGAATGGCCATTTCTCGCTTATTAGTCCTCATCAGCCAGTCATGCCCAACCCCCAGTGTGGTTCACTTGGGATTCGAACCCTGGATCATCGGTCATGGAGGTTAAAACTCTGCCATTGAGCCACGGGCCCGTTGTCCTGTCGGTTGTGATCGGGAATATCAATTATATTAAACTCCATGACCAAAGATCCCCGGTTCGAATCTGAAGCGATCCGCTTTTGGGGTTGGGTATGACTGTCTGATAACGGTTAGTAAGCCAGAAATGGCCATTCCGGTCTCCCTTGTCTTTGTCGGCACCATCTCATCTATGTCTACTACTAGTCGCTGTGCGACTGTCCGCAAGGGTTCTAGTATGAGCCCCAAGGCACAACAGAACGAGCATGTTCCGTAACCTGATCGGTGAGCGTCCACTGTCATAATAGACGCTAATTTCGCTGTCCATACCGCGGCAAGCGCTTAGACTGCCTCCCGAAGCCACCAGGGTCTCAGAAAGTAGGAGGGAAAGATAATCTACCCTTGCGATAGTGCTGATAGGAAATACGGAGTTGCAGTAGGGACGAATTAGCACGGATTCGTTCAATGCCTCTGCTTTCACTGCATTTTGAACGCGGACGTTAAAGTGCAAGGAGAAGCAGCGACTTCCGGCAGCCCCTCAGATCGGTCGTCGCAAAGCCTTTGTGATAGCGCTCATCCCCCCCTCCCCCCCCCAGCACACCGCGGTTGGTGACGTCCACGCTAGGCTTCTCCCCCTCCCTTCACATGAAGCCGTCCTGTGCGCGATGGAGGAACTGTAGACAATCGGAATTTGTCACAACCCTCAGCCAATGATCGGCC
>CACRXP010000014.1:1140562-1162650 GCA_902702965.1 Spirometra erinaceieuropaei
AACCGAACGGCCGTATGTCTGTTGCATTCAGAAGCCTTGTTGGCCCAACATGTGATTACTCGTCCCGGTTTCGAATAACTACCGATAAATACAGACATGTTTCATTTATCCTAAATGACTGAAAGGGGTTTGAAATATCCGTGACACAAAAAAATAACGCAGGGTAATAAGGGCTCGGCCCCAAAAGCTCAAAAGGAAAACCGTTCTTTTGGCTGCGCGCTCAACTTTGGGTCATTTTCGGAAATGAGTTTAGCTGAACTAGACGGTAGTTCTACCGTCGAAAGCGAACGACGTACTCCGCGTGCTCCACGAGGCGAGAGTAACACTTTTGCTTTACGCGGAAATTAACTTACAGTAAGTGGGCTAACTCATGAAATCTCAACAGAAATTCCGAAATGCGTTTCCATTTCGAAAAAATTAATTAAGTAGGGTTGTAAAACCAATCATCATTCAGCATAATTTTATAAAAATTCAATTATCCCAGGACGCCTGCGTTCGAACAAACTTCTTTTTAGCTGCATCCAAAAACCATACTCCGTAAAAAACGTCTACTTTCGTAGCATGCATTTTGTTCATTGACTTTCGACGCACTTAAAGATTCAATTATATTTCATGGAAAACATGCATAAAAATATTCATTCTTTTGCTCACTCAACACAACATTACGTCTTCTTTTAATTCCACTCTCGAAGGAAGTGTATAATTCGGTTTTATGAAACTTCCAATTCTCGAATAATTTTGAACCCGACCTGCCGTTACACTTGCATTCGGGGTTCCCAAACTACAAGCCGTTTAATTTCCGTCTGCAGAAAACTATACATTTCTCTACGGTAATGAAGGGAGACTATATAGGGTTCATAAAATTAAGCAGTGGATTTAAGTCACACTGTTAACTTTACAAGACACATTGGTAAATGCAGAGACATGACGTTTTATGAAGGGCCATTTGATGGTATTAAATAATCTCACAATTAGAAACTTTTTAAAACCGAAGTATACACTTCCTTTGAGTGTAAAATTAAAGGAAGACGTCATTTTCTACAGAGTGAGCGAAAGAATGGATATTTTTATGTATGTTTTCCGTGAAATATTATTGAATATTTAAGAGCATCGAAAATCAATGAAAAAATGCATGCTACATAAGTAGCCATTTTTTACGGAGTATGGTTTCTAGATGCAGCCGAAAAGACGTTTGTTCGAAAGCCAGCGTCCTGGGGCAAGTAAATTACTATAGAATTATGCTGCACGATGTTTGATTTTACAACCCTACTTAATTAATCTTTCCGAATCAAGAACGCATTTCGAAGTTTCTGTTGAGATTTCACGAGTTAGCCCACCTACTGTATATTGAGACAGTCCTGTGCGGCATGTACCGTACTCTCTCTCTCTCTCTCTCTCTCTCTCTCTCTCACTTTCTCTCTCTCTTCCTTGGAGCCGATGAGAATACAATCCCATTACGGCCAGACTTGGACGCGGGCCCAGTATTTTACAAATTTAAACAGTTCTTCTACGCGCGCCACGCACGGACTGATCCTGAATGCGCGTACTGAGCTAGTCTCGACACGATCCGGATCACATATGCGTGGGAATACAATAAGGGGCAAATTAAGGAAACAGCATAGCAGCCTAACTCTCACTCCTGATTGGGACCGCGTTATCCTGTCAGTTGGGGCGTTGTGATTAATTCAAGGACATCATTATCATCGTTTAGATTGTGTTAGCGTGCCGCTGGGATGGGTTCCCTATTGCGGAGCTCATTCGCTTCCCTCTCCTGCCGGCTGCTCGAGCTTGTCAACCAACGGATGATAGAACTTGGCCCGGTTGTCGAGGCGGCATGAGGACCTACGTTTAAAGTGTATCCTCGCACGCATATACGGCCGTATATATGGGCTCGCGCGGAGTGTGCGCAGCCCACTAAATGCGTGCTGTGAGACGAGCTAATCCCCCGTTTGATGCAATACTTTTGCACCGCGGGGCACCTTGTGGGGACCAACTTACTTGGCCGTAGGATGAACTACTGGAGGTCCATTTTTCTTGGTTTTAATGCCTGTCGATTTGCCGGACAGCCAGTGACATTTTTTCACCTAATTCACCTTTTTGTATTTGCCTGTTGGTTTCACCACTACTCCCATCTCACCCACCAGGGGGAATTTCGATGACAATATCACCCGCTTCGTGGTCGCCAGTGTACTCGAAGCTTTTACCTACCTTCACACGCATCACATCATCTATCGTGATCTGAAACCCGAAAATCTCCTCCTGGATGAACAGGGCTACATTAAACTGGTAGGAGTGAACTTTTTGCTGTGCGCTCCGTAAGAATGTGCTTTTTTTCTAAACCGTTGAATAGTGGACTGCATGACACCCCTCCTCCTCCTCCTCCTCCTCCTCCTCCTCCCTATCTGATTGCGGTGTCAAAACAGAGTAAGGATGATCGGAGACGGGAGAGGACGCAGGTGGACGGCTCGACAAAGACGCGCGCCTACGCGTAATACCACACCCGCTGGTTCACAACAATGGAGGACCCTCCCTCTGATCTTTAAATAAGCTAATTAGTACAGACCTTGAAACTCCAAGGTCAGGCTACCCCACCCACAACCGTACGGTTGAGGACTCATAGTCACAGAGTTTGCTTTATATCTCTTAGATACCTTAGAATCCCTTCGCCGTCGGTAACTTGCTTCAGTAAAAGAAAACAGCTTCGCCACTGCTACCTGGGCCTCCGCGCCTTCTGTATTTAGGCGTCTAGAACTATACCGCGATAGGCCATAGCGTCCATGCTATGTAAGGGTTTGATGTCTAGTAAGAATGGGAGTACGAAAGAACGAGGTTACTGTTCGTGCTTTTTGGCGTCTTGAATCCACCAATCCGATGAGATGATTGCCCACGAACCTCCATCCCCAGAGAAAGAGGTCGAAACGTGGTGTCTATTCACTGAAGTCAGAAATGTTCCCAACCTGCAGTTTACTGTTACACAGGGTTCCGTGGCCACCGCATAAAAGATCGACAAAATGTAGACGAACACGCCTGTGTGTTTTCCCTACATACGGCATTTCATGCGCTCTCTGATCGTACGATTACGCAGGTCAAATTAGAAGAAAACTGATGCCCAGCTTACGACGACATAAAGAGACCGTGCGACGGATAGTGATTTTACCGTTCATGACTATTTGTCGTCTACCAAACCCTACTCAAAAAGCCTTAAGGACGCAGACCAGCACCATGCTCTATACCTGTCACTGATTTCGACGCAGTCATTTTAGCATGGACGCGAGGATGCTTGGTTGGACTGTTTACAGCCGTGAATCATCTGTGTTTCCCTTTTCCACATATTTTTGTCTAGCATTTTGTCTTTTTATCCATCGATTTGAGCAGGTCGACATTCGTTTAGCCAACACCCACTCCTTAAATTATTATGACAGACTGGATTCCCTTCTTTAACGATGTTCGAGGGTATACGAGAGGGTAAAAAGGTCAAGTAAGAATAGGACAGGTGTGTTGCACGGAAAATAAATTCTGAAGTGGGACTCTTACAGATCAGCCGTCAAGCCGCATGCATACATCATTCATTGACGTGACTTAATTGGTCGACGAATACGGCCCGCTGTTTTATTTTAGGATTCCTTTACTTAACCTTTGCGGCTGATAGCATATCGATGACTAATCAATAATCGAGCTCAATGGCCGACAATACCACATGATCTTGGATTTTCCCATTTACATTTTGACCCTACGCTACGTCAGAGTAACTGGCCAGCAAAATGTATTATAAATTTAATTGGTTTTTACAGTGAAGATTGAAATTGTTACGGGAAAAAGAACTCATAAACAAACAGAAGCGATAAAGGGCAGCGGTTTACACCTGTTGCATTTAGGAAAACTGGATGTTTTTAGCTGGAAATTTATCGAAACCCTGAATTCCCAGGAAACTGCCATGATTTCAGCTGCGGACGATCAAGTCTCCGGACGGGCATAAAATTTCGTCCCGTCTGAAAATCAGGGGAGGTCTTGCCGATTCCACTGATATCCAAAGAGGACTAGCCGAGCCAAATCTTCCCCCCCCCGCGGACTTTATTCTTTTAGAATACATTTGAAATGTTCTGACAATCCTTTGCACGAAAATCGCTCTCAACATGATACTGTAACAGAGGACGTCTGGCGAATCACGTGCAGCGGATGCCATGTATGAAGGTTTTTCTAGTCAGGTTTATTAAACAAAATCAGGAGTTAGACCTGTAAATTCTTGCCCTGCCGGCCGACACCGAAGGATAATGGGCTGACACAAAAAATACCAGCCTTTGGAGCAGAGTGCACCTCTGCCTCTTGACTCAACCTCATTCTGTGCTCTTATCCCTCTCTACCTTTTAGTGCGACTTTGGGTTTGCCAAGAAGATCCCACCAGGTCGCAAGACGTGGACCTTCTGTGGCACGCCGGAGTACGTGGCTCCAGAGATCATCCTTAACAAGGGTCATGACCACTCCGCGGACTACTGGTCACTCGGTATTCTGATGTTCGAACTTCTGACAGGAAGGTAGGACCCCCGATTTTGCATGACCCTGTTTCAGCACAATTTTTGCCTCGGCCATCGTTTAAAAAAATTAAGCTGCTAGGGGATCTAGGCATTAAAACTATGGCGTGCATCCTGTTGTAAGAAAACTTACAATAGCAACTCGGGAGTGTTTCACAGTACCTAGAAACGGCTCGCGATAGGTGCCAGTACCCCGAAGTACCTGTAACAACTTGCACATGAATTGGCTTTTGGTCAAACAGCCTTAAGGAGCACCAGCCCTATCCTCCATCAAGTCCATAGTTTTGGAATAATAAGACGTTGTAATTAAACCTGGAGATATGCACGTGCCGCAGCGTGGTTGACATCTATATTCGGATCGAGCCGGGGTTCATACACGAAAAGTCTACGTTTGTAGAGACACACTGACTATCCACTGCGTTTAACGGGTAATAGCCGCTGTGCTCGGTACACTTTCCTGTTTGGGAGGTGTGCGCTTGGCAGGGTCAAAGAAGAATGATCACGTTGGACTCGAGGCCATCCCGTTCTCCTCTTACTCCGTCGGCATTACTACCTCACCCTGGGCAACTTGTGGCGTATCTCATGAAGTGCCCGTCAAAATTCTGATAAGTGCTTTTGACCGAAACGGATTGCTTGGATGTGGTTGAAATATTGGTTTTCCTACAGCATAATTCCAAATAACTTCTGTATTGTCCGAATGTGGGCTTATGAATGCGCTTCTTTTCGATCGTCTGCAAAGTCCCACTTGTTAAAATTTAATTAAACTCGCGGCGGGGCCTCGTTGCTCAAGTGGTTAGAGCGTTGGCTGTACTTAAAACTTCCCCTTACTGCGTTGGTTCGAATCCCACCGAGGCGCCGAGTTTTTCACAGTTGGGTCAATTTGAATTATTCAAAATTTGCCAAAACATCTATTGATCACGTAAGCCTGGTAGTCATCTTGTGGATTCTAGGTGAATTACTTAGGAAATCCTGCCTGGGCAGTCAATATACTGTGTCAGATTTGGTGGATTCCAGACGTTGCAGTAGGTTGGACGGGTAACCTGAGCCAAATGTGATTAAACTCGCGTCGTCCGTCGGGGCCTCGTAGCTCAAGTGCTTAGAGCGTTGGCTGTACTGAAGCCTTCCCCTTGCTGTCGTGGGTTCGAATCCCACCGAGGCACCGAGTTTTGCACAGTTGGACCAATATGAAAAAATGACTACTAAAGGGTTCTGAATTTCCTTCATTGACTTTTAATGCTCTAATAAATTCAGAAGTAGTTTATGCAAAGAATGCACAAAAGTTATTTTTCTTGCAGTTGTGCTTGCTTTTATTGTTTTCAACTTACAATTAGTGTAACTTTCCATGTAGTGAAAATCATGTATTTCTCTATACTGTTAAAAAGATATGGAGGCATGTTTCCTATTCAGTACATTTGAATCGATAAGGGCTTTGAAATCCAGCAGAAAGAATTGGTAATGTTTGATTAATCATGTTTCCAACGGGCGTGTTTTTTGGCAGACGTTCGAGATGAAACGCACTCAAGGGCCGACATCCTGGCGAGATTAAAATATTCTTAGATTATATGGCACATTCATGAGTGATGCACCCGCGCCTAAGTATTCCTTTCTTGTCGAAACCGCGTTTCACAACTTCAGTTAACATATAATCGGAAACGCCACCCACCCACAGGACCCTTACGAGTTCTGTATTTCGCTTTGATGTTTGCTATGCCAGTGTTCCTTACCCTTCTCTTTGGCGGGCTCCTTTCTGTTATGCTTCGTATTCGCCATTTCCGTCGTGTTTATTCGGCATATGTATGCACATATATGCACATAAGCATATATAATACGTAAGCAGCTCACTAAGAGTGCAACAGGCCAGACGCAGACAGCTGTTTCGGGGTCGTTGCCGATCATTAGTACGTCGTAGGCCTTGTGAATTAAGACGTATAAACATGTCAAGTAAGTGTGTGACCCTCCCTCTTATGGTTAGGATCCAGTGAGACCTTAACCACAAGGGTGATGGTCACTCGCTTATCTGACTTACTTTACCCACTGAGGGGCCAAACCCCTCGCAGCTGTGTTCCGCAGAGGCTGAATGTCTTCAAAACACGTGTCCGAATTTTAAGTTAGTATCTATGTTGGGAGTGCGGCATAATACGTTTGCCATATACATTCCATATTACTCGTAGTACCACTTGTTTGTAGAATGGGCATTACGTGGTTATTCGATAGTATTTGATTGTCTTCGACTCTAATATTCATTAAACTTTTGAGTCTGACTCTAAAAAATCGTGTCTCGGAGACTTTACTCCATGTGCCGCATTGAATAATTTCTGGAATTATTCGTTTGCCTCTTCTCTGGAGTTTATATACCAGAAACCGCAGAGATAACGCTGGAGGATTCACTGAGGAGCCGAACCCCTCGCGGCTGTGTCTCGCAGCTACAGAATATCGGCAAAGCACATGTATAAGCTTTTAGCTGATATCTTTGTGGGGAGTACGGTATAATACTTGCTTGTCCGCTACTTCGTACTCAGGTTCGATCGTTTCTTTGTTGATGGGCAAATGTGGGCACTACGGGGTCTAAGTAGGTTTTTCTGACTCACACTCGACTTACCCATCATTGTTCCTTTCTCTTCGTTCTTTTGTGGTTTCGACTGCAGATGATCGAGTTGACGTAGTGTTGTCAGACTTTGGTTTCCTTTCTAACGATTCCCTGTGCTCGAGTGCTCAAAGGCGAATCGATTTGCCTGAGGTCGTCGTCAAACGACAGAAGTAGTATCAGTCTCACATAGCGAATTAGGAATCTGCACTCTAGAGATGGGGTTGACCATTTCTCTGGCAAATT
Source organism: Spirometra erinaceieuropaei (assembly GCA_902702965.1). Lineage (NCBI taxonomy): Eukaryota > Metazoa > Platyhelminthes > Cestoda > Diphyllobothriidea > Diphyllobothriidae > Spirometra > Spirometra erinaceieuropaei. The sequence goes on from CACRXP010000014.1 coordinate 1,147,922, forward strand.
GGTCAATTAAAAAGTCCCATACACCATTTGCAATGCAGTCTGTTGCGCCTAAGCCAGGAACCCTGCCGTCACACCTTATGCATGAACATCAGCCGTCGGTGTGGAGGCGACACCACCAACCTCACTTTGCCATGTACGCACATTTACATGAAACAGACCTTTATCTTTGGCGCCCGTCCAACAGAGTAAGGCGACGAATTGCCGAATGTGAGTGCTGATCTAACCATAAGTCAACCGTACAGTTTTGCGGCATGTTAAGTGAAAAAAATTAGCCGTTTTGTACTTTCACAGTGCATCTGATGACGGACTTAAGAATCAGTCTTAGAATTTACATAAGAAACACATTCCTTCCAAAAAAACATGTGAGCGTTCCTTAGTAGAACATTTTGCGAAATCAGTCGTTCAGTATATAGTAGAGGGCACTCAACGATCGCCTTATGGGGCATAATTATCTCATTCTGCCTTGGTTCTCTAAAGCCCCACCGGTAACCCCACGGAGGCTGGTAGTATAGGCATATATAAATAAGTTATTTGGAAAACTTAAACTAATTTAAGTGTACATGTTCGACTTTGGTTTCCCAAGTCGTCCTCAGACGTGAAATATGAAAAACAGTTAAAATTTCAGAATGATATTACGGAAAAAGACAAGGGAGACTGGAATTGCCATTTCTGGCTTATTAGCCGTCGTCAGCCAGCCATACCCAAACCCGAAGTGTGGAACACCCGAGCCTCGAACTCGCGACCAGTTGGTTTAGAAGTCAACGCCTCTACTCACCGGGCCACGAGTCCGTTGCCCTGTCGGTTTTCGATCGGGAATATACAATGTTAGGGGGCGCGCACCGATCGTTCATACGGAACTCACTCGTTCCGTTGTGCCTTAAGGGCTCTCTCTCGAGCCCAACCAGCAGCCGCGCAGCTGCGCATGTTAAAATTTCAACATGCCTAAAGTGGGTTTTGCCCTGCAACTTCTGCTGGCCTAATGTTCTGATTAGCCAACGCCTTTTCCGCTTTCCGCTGAGGTTGTTGTACACAGCATCCCATTCCGGAAATAGCTTTCTTTATAAATTAAGGCGAGGTTTGATTCTGCAGCCCCAATTGATTGATATCATATGGTTAGCTTTTTAAAAACTTTCCTAGATAAGATTACGTTGAACTTACAGATATCACGTAGTCGCATTTTCCTTGCCACATTAATCCATCGAATGGCCCTGCCACGGGGGGAGGAGTGCTTGTACGCCAGCCTCGGTTATTTCAGTTATCACTTCACACGTGCTTCCCTCCGCGTGTTTCCAGCCCTGCTTGCGCTCTCTTCATAATCCTAATCCAACGAGTGACCAAGTAGCCTTGCCAATGGCATTGTTCCGACGGTGTGGAACACCTTCGGTTCCACTACAGGGGCCACGCACTGCGAATTATCACGCGGTACCCTCAGTGGTCTTCCAGTTGTGATTACACAGTCCACATCCTCTGTGTCGCAAGAAGAGTGTTTTAGTATGCTAACCATATGGCACCAATTACAGTAGATGTGCTAACTCATGAAATGTCAACCAAAATTTCGAAATGCGTTCTCGTTTCGAAAAGATAAATCAAGTAGTGTTGTAAAACTAATCATGATGCAGCATAAATCTAAAATGATCCAGTTACCTAAGGGTGTCTGCTTTTGAAAGAACTTATTTTCGGCTGCATGCAAGATCTATACTCTGCAAAAATGACTACTTAAGTAGTGTACAATTTTCTCATTGGTTTTCGATGTCCTTGAAAATTCAATTATATTTCATGGAAAACATGCATAAAAATATTAATCCTCTTGCTTATTCGGTATAAAATCACGTCTTCTTCCAATTTCATACTCGGAAGAAGAGTATAATTTGGTTTTAAAAACTTTTCTAATTCCCGAGTAATTTTGAACCCGACCTGCGGTTACACTTGCATTCAGGGTTTTAAAACTACAAGCTGTCTATTTTCCGTGTACGGAAAACCATGCATTTATCTACGGTGTTAAGAGGAGACCATATGAGGTTCATAAAATTAGGCAGTGGATTTGAGCAATATTGTTAACTTTACAAGCCACATTCGTAAATGCAAATACATGACGTTTCATGAACAGCCATTTAATGGTATTAAAAAATCTCACAATTACAAACTTTTTTAAAAACCGAATTATACTCTTCTTTTGAGTATGAAGTTGGAAGAAGACGTGATTTTCTACCGAATAAGTAAAAGAATGAATATTTTCATGCATGTTTTCCATGAAATCTAATTGAATTTTCAAGGACATCGAAAATCAATGAGAAAATTGCATACTACTTAAGTAATCATTTTTTGCAGAGTATAGATCTTGAATGCAGCTGAAAATAAGTTCTTTCGAAAGCCGATACCCTGGGGTAACTGGATCATTATAGATTTATGCTGCATGATGATTAGTTTCACAATACTACTTATTTTATCTTTTCGAAACGAGGATACATTTCGAAATTTTGGTTGACATTTCATGAGTTAGCGCATCTACTGTAAGTGGGGCTGCAGGACCAAACCTCGCCTGAATCACTTTCGGTGGCTTTTGCAACCTTTATGTGAAGGTCTTTTTGTGGGAAAAATAAATCCAATCCTTGGGCAAGGGGGAGACATGATCGACTCATTCAGTTACTTTTTCGCTTGCAGTTGCAATACAGTGTCATCATCATTGGAGCAATATAGGGCAGGCCCCACTAACTCATTCCATTTTAAACGAGACTACAAATTTGCAAAATTGCAGCTCTGTATGCTTTTGATCATGTCGGAATTGCCGAGGCCTCGGTATGCAGATAGTCTTGACTCTTTTTCAATTTGGATTTGGCAGTTGATCAACAGGTGAATTTTGGCACTCTGCCAGTCCCCTACCCCTTCCCCCAACACTTTCTCGCCTCTAACAATCTGAGAGGAGGAAAACTTCCCCCACTACGGCTCAGAAGATGGAAGTGAATCGTTCGCATGCCTCGCGTAAAAAACAAAATCACAGACCTGGTAATGAATGTCGCGTTGTGAACTCCGTGTTCTTGTTGCGTAGCCCGAGGCATTCTCTTAAGTCCGCCCGGACTCCCACATATAGCTGTTTACGACCTTCACATCGTCCGACTGGCCACCGTCAAGGTAGAAAGATGTGTTAGGAGACAGTCAGGCCTACTCTGCTAATTTGCGTGTTCCCGTTACAATGAAGCAGCAACGTTAACAGGGTGCCGCCTGCTACACGGAGTGAGCGCGACGAACAGTGGGTTCCTCGTGAAGAGGTTTATGGTGGGGCCTACTTTTGCCGCCCCTACCGCACTCTCTACTCCCTCACTCACATTGCTCCGTAGACAGGGTAATGTCAAGACGATCGGAGGCGTTCGTAAGTGCGGTGGTTGAGAAAACTGGACGACCCGTCTACGCGTGCCACACACGATCTGGTCGCCGCTACATGTACGAGGCACTCCTTTACAATGACACCTGCGCGTAACTGTGTGAGGACAAGGTTCACGAATCAGTCAAAATCTCCTACTGCAGGGACAGAGACGAGCGAAGTTAGTACAAATAAATCGTCCGAATACTGACTTGGTTGCTAGTAAGCAGTCGTCTGCGCATTCGGAACTCGGATAAGCTACTGAACAGTCCTCAGCAGGGACTGTGAAGATAAGGCTGGGTAATGAAGCTGGCAAGCGAAACCGCGTGGGTGCAATGGTGACGGTCTGTAGCCGGTAAAACATGAGTGAAACGCTTAGATTGAGGTAATGTTTCAGTCCTTTCTTTTGCTTTTCATTGAACTTTGTGTCCCCCCCCCCCTCTTACACTTTTTAGCCCCCCCTTCACGGGCATCGATCCAATGAAGATCTACAACATCATCCTTCGCGGCATTGACGCCGTCCTCTTTCCCCCCTTCCATATAAGTCGGACAGCGGCAGCACTCATCCATCGATTGTGCGCACAGAATCCCGTCGAACGGCTGGGCTACGGACGCGGCGGTATTGTGGATATTAAGCAACACAAGTAAGCGATCTCCTTTTTGACCCTCAGGTCCTCATCACGTCCCCTGGACGCATACCTGCCGATGGTCGGTGTTAAACTGACTTATATTGACTATGGGTTTGGTTGTGACGGTGTAGATGAGTTTGGCCTGTCAGCGACTACCCGATGACTGTTAACAAGCTGCTTTCTCCAGAGAAGGACTTAGTCCTGGTCACTGTGAGAAGCAGTGTGCTGAATAGTTGAGTAAATTCGCCAGGTTTTCGGAACGTCAGTCATCTGTCCGGCGTTTATGAGACTGAAAGTCATCTCCCGGGCAGGCCATCCGGATCTGAGATAGGATAGAGGTGGACGGAGGGAGACACTGCACCACTGTGCTTCCTCAGTACCTCCTTCACTTGTCTCCTTGCAGGCCTCATCGTTTGCAGTCATCCGGAGTTGTCCACCTCGTGATCCGATTGGTCTCCTGTTTAATGCAGGCACTGTATGTTTATGCCTGTGCGTACATCGAATATCGTTTGCTCCTGACGCCGGGAGAGTCCTACCGAGTGTTAAGCAACACCAGCTCACTCCTAAATTTAGAATGCTGAAGCAATGTCTGTACACAGGTACAATAATGCCTACGCTCCCTGGCAACGCTCCATTCTGCCTCTTCAGAGCCACTTGTAGAAATGATACAATCAATCGCGGTGTGCGCATATGCATGTGTAGACTTTCTCACTAGGACGATAAGAAGGCAAGGCCCTCTTATTCCCTTTTTGAGAATGTTTTTATGCAAGCAGGTGCCTGCCTGCCTGTAGTCGATACAGTGAGAACAAAGGCTTCCTGCCATTCTCTTCCCTCTTACCTCTGAGCCAGTTTACCCTATGGATGGTCGTCTACCATTGCTGAAGAAAATTTTGGGCAATTGTTGCGCAGCCCCTTTGAATTCGCCGAGTATGCGGTGGGATAATTTTCGTTCAGTAGGATTTATTGAAGGGGTTCTGATGGAATTTTCCCCGGGCATTGCTGAATATATTCTTTTCTCCGATTATGCATTTGGGACCTTTAAGAAGTGCAAACGTAGAAACAGGCCCAGAAATTCCCGTTAGCACTCACGAACCAAAAAGATGAAAAAGACAGGGAGGGAAGACTTTGGAGGAAACGTTGGTGGTGCACGACTGCCAACGCTTTCCTCCAAGTACCAGATCTTTGTGCAGAAACTATTTTTTCCTTCACCAAACAATGGTATCGACAACTGAGAGGCTCTCCTGTGGGTTCGCCTATAGCCGACTTTCTGGTAGAAGTCGTAATGCAGAATTCATGGCTCTTCTTAAAGTTAAGCCAAAACTCTGGCTGCAATAGGTAAATGACACAATCACCCGTGTCAGGAAAGATCGAATCTAAACTCTACAAGTTCAAGAATCACATTTCCTTTCCAAGCGGAGGCTGATGGACAACTCCCATTTCAAGATGTCCTTATACATCAAACGACTGATAGACCACCTAACACATCAGTTTATCACAAAGAAGCATATGCAGAGGTGATCCTACATTTTGAGAGTAACCGTCCAGTCTCTCACAAAAGGGGTTCTATCCACAGCCTGATTAATCGAGTCTGATGAGGAAAGTTATCAAGCAGAAATGAAATATCCCTTCGACTTATATTGTCACACTGGGTACCCGCGTGACTTTGTGCGTCAGTGTGGGAAGCATAAAGCATTCAAACAGAAGGATATTTCAAACGCTACGGCCACCCAGGCACCAAAAGCATTCATCTAGCTAACAATCCCGCATGCCGAAAACGTCCTTAAGCTCGCCAACGGACAGCCGAAAAAACACCAGATAAAAGTGGGACACCAACCCGCAATTAGCAAGTGCACATAACTTGCGCACCCTAAGGACAGCGTTGGCTACCTCGATAGGAAAGGTGTTGTCTGCAAGATCCCGTGTGTCAGCTGCGATGCCGTCTATTGTGGTCAAACTCCGGAATCCGCCGCAACCCGTACACACCAACATCACTTAGCCAGTGAGGTGGGGAGATAGTGTATCCCAGGTGATCACTCACACACTGAATACTGCGCACAAATTTGCGCAGTAGAATACTCGTGCTGTTGGTACCTGCTCGGTATGGAATGACTGTGAATTCCTGGAAAAAGTACACTTAGATAAGGCGTGCATCAATCGGCATCTCAACTAGGATGCTGCATACCAGTTTGCTAAAAACAAATAAAAGCGAGTGCAGCTAACCCCGAGGGGTGGCGAAATACGGTTGACGCAGATTGGCTTAGGCTTTTATGAATCGCATAATCGTCCGTTAGGCTCGATTAAATTGTTAGCTGTTATTACCGACAAAGACAGGAAAGAATGGAGTGACCATTTCTGACATATTAGCCGTCGTCAGCCAGTCATACGCAGCCCCCAAGTGTGGGACACCTGGAGTCCGAACTCGCGACCTGTTAGCTAGAAGTCCAACCCCTCGAACCACTGAGCCACGGGCTCGTTGTCCTGTCGGTTTCGATCGGGAATATACAATGGTAGAGGGGCGCTCACCTATCGTTCTTAAGGAACTCACTCGTTCCGTTGTGCGTTACGGGCGCTCTCTCGGGCACAACCAGCAGCCGCACAGCGGCGCATGGTGGTGGTGGTGGTCGTCGTCGTCAAATGCGTGTGAAGTTCGCCAAATCGGTGAAGCTGGCGGCGCTTCTTCAAGCAAAGAGACGTCCAAACATAGGCTGTTTGTCATGGTCGTTCTATGGTGGTTGCGGGGTCCAGCCAGGTATGCTCGCCAGCACTCACCGTGTGCGTCGAAATCAGCCTTTGCGGTCTTTGCTGCTTTGTCTGGAGTCCTGCGCCTCAATCAATCATCACGGAAGTCGGGTATCGGCCACGGAAAGGCCTTCCCTGGTATCCTGGCTCAAAAGTGGTCTCATTCGGATGCATGCCCAGAAAGGAGAGAAAAGGGATCACGTCTACGAGCAATCAGCGTGTGCCCATTACAGCGAGTACCAAGACGTCTGTCTGTTTAACTAACTTAAACGCAGGGACTTTTAGTGCATTCAGTGCATTAAGTGATGCCATTCCATGTCCTTCTCGTAGTGTAAGCCCTAGTTTATGGCAGTACTGCACGCCAGAAAGAGGTTGGCTTATAGGCGGAGTGGCTGCGGACACAATATAGTTGTTATGCGTTGGCTTTGCAAGTGTTTGCGCTTTAGGTGGAGTATACCATCCGGCGATAGCATGCGATATCTTCACTGTGCTCGTATATGCCACAAGTCTGTGATATGGAAGGGCCAGTCAGAGATCTGCAAAAAGCCCATAATGGGTTGATGTCTCCGTCCATGTCGCTGTGCCCCAGCTATGTATCTAGCCACTGTCTAGGACAATAAAAACCGAAATTGCCCAGCTATTCAGAAACGTCTGTTAGGCTCTAACTAAGAATACCATTCAGCCTCTGGACAGAGAAAAAGAAATCTGAATTATAGCTAAGGGGACAGTATCGCTCGATGGAGCTTGAGTTCAGAAAATAACTTTTTTGTTTCCCAAGAGTCGTGCCAGCAACTAAAGAAATCGCTAATGTTGCTAACTTTCTTGCCGGAACCGGCTAGATCGCAGTTGGTAGCCCGGAATGGGAAGCGGACGGCGACCTTAACCCTAATCCCAACCTTAACCGTAACCTCAACCGTTACCGTTAACCGTTAAGCCTAACGGCGACCCTAACCCTAGCCGAAATCGTAAGCGTAACCGTAGCCCTTAGACATAGCCGTAACTGAGAAGCCTAACCGTAATACTGAAACCTATTCGTACGCTCAAACCCTAACCTTAACCCGAAAACCTAAGCCCAAAGGCATAACCCTAACCCAAAAATTGGAAACGATTAACCAGTACTCTAATCCTAACCTCAAACGTAAAACGGAAGCCAAATGTGTTCGATGTGACTATGGAGGACCACAAAATAGCCCCAGTAAACAAACCCTCCAGCCACCTGTAATGCCGGTCCGGGCTATCAACTGCGCTCTAGCCCGGGACCATATTGCAGAAATAAGAAACTAAGTCTTAGCCATCAGTTAACCTTCAATTCTGGCTACGTCCTATGGATGGTAGGTTTGAAGTGGGTAAAATGGATCAACTAAAATGGCCTAACAAGACCTAGCCTTCTTATGAGTTAAGTCTAAACCCAAAAGCGTGCTTGGTCAATTCTGGATGTCGCAGTACAAGGAAACACTGCTGAGACCGTGCACATGTCAGTTTGTCGCGAAAATGCATGCGGCGACATGAATGCATTAAGAATGCAAAAAGTCTACCTCGTACAGACGGAACGCTGCGAAGGGCCTACTTTGTCCATCAATAAGATACTGCTGAGGCAAGAAAAAGTATGGAGAAGAACCTGGCTGCCTGTTCAAACTGATTCCTCATAGTGTGCCACCACGAAATTTTGCAAGTGAGTGCATGAGACAATGCCAACCGAAAGAAAGAGAAGAAGGCAAGTCCCTTCGGGCGCCCAAAGACCAACAAAGCAGCGAATCCTTCCCTGTGTTTCGCATATGTCTGACCTCAGAAAACAAGCCTGAAGTAGTGTCAAATACAAGTGGCGCATAGACAGACCGCTATGTTACGCACCCACCTTGTACCGCGTAAGGAAATTGTTGATTTTCCCGGCGAGAATCAACCAGCCTACAAAAGTTTCTGCAGTGTCTGTGACACAGTGTATGCTGGTCATAATGAAAACCGCGTCCGGACACATACATGAAACTTGGTTGGCCACCTTCGTGAGGTAGTCATGTGACCCTGTACACAATCACCCTTTGCCCGTGGCGGAGTTTGTCTAACCACCCAAAAAGGCTTTAAGATTCATCCAAACTCCGCTCTCGGTCTAATTAAGCATGGATTTGAACTTCAAATACAAAAGCCTCAACAACACGCGAAGACGGACTCAGGCAATTCAGCCGAGTGATGTGCTCCGATGGACATATTTTGTCGGAAGTTTCGGCCAACTTTTCTTGTTCGCTGCGAGGAAGTTAAACGAGAAGCGGGGAATTCTTATGTAGACGACTTTGGTCCCAATAAACTCTAGGTATAACTGATTTGACGTCATGGGTTGCGCGTTTCCCTATCAATGCTAGAGCGTTTGACTACCTGACGCTTGAAATCCAAGGAACGCGGCTTCGAATATCAGATCCCCCCAAACTCCTTGAGCGGCAGGGAATTCTAACTGGCACACTTGCGCGGCAAGAACGTCTCGAAAGCCGTCATTCGGTGCCTCGCGTTCCTCCTCGTAGTTTGGGTTACGTATAGGCCACAAGCAGCTATCAGTCGCCACCTAATAAAACCGAATGACCCACTGCTACGTCAAGAAATGCTTGCAGTTGTTTTGTTGAATCCGATACTGCTGTACGCCGAAGAGGAAGATTACGCCGACACCGTTGATTGAACACATAGCCGCGATAAGGAAGTAGAATTGCGTTTATTTTCAGGTTGCTGCTTATTCGACAGGACGTAGCCGTACCTCTGAGTTTCACTTTCTCCAGATTTTTTCCGGAAATGACAACCACGTTAACCTTGAGCTGCTTCTGGCCAACGATCCACCAACGAGCTCAGTGTCTTCCTTCCAGTCTCCATATTCAATACTGAGAATTGACCTGCATGCAGCTCTTAGTCATGCGAATGCGGCTTCTAGGGACGGAATCTGTGCGCTAAATTGCTAGCTTATTATCACGCCATTAAGTACCAGTTTTGATTAGCTTGCAGCAAATAACGGATTGAATGTCTGCAACCATTTATGACCGTTTGCGGTGAATGTTGGAGATGTATTGGCATAACAACTGTATTAAACAAATACCAGCTTCCTTCACGCTTATGCTTCCTCGAGATTTCGCGTGGTTATGCTTCAGAACTGGGAGGTTCTCGATCAACGTTATTATTCCTTATAGTGCATTCTCCGTGAACTTATGGACACCCCCAACAGTCGAAAGCCACTCTGCTAGAGGAAGTTTTGATGTTGCCTCTGTTCATGACCCAGTCGCAGTGAATTGACGCACCGTCATCTGGGATGGCTGTGATTCGTCGATGTCTAGTCACATAAGTCGGTCTCTGTTGTCCTTGACCGCAACAATACGCGCCTATTGAACAGGTTTGATTTCGAGACCGTCTGCGAGTACCGTGGGTCTGGAGATCTGAAACAACACGCTTCGCTTCGTATTCCATCCTTCTGTTATGAATATTTCCGCTCGCAGCCGACAGGACGGTGCTGCCATGGCTCAGTAATGGCATACTTTGCCTTCTTAATGCTCGACAGCCGGGTGTGAGCCGCGTGTCTCTGTGTCGGGGGGCTGAATTATGCTGTGCAGACGCTGGCAAATAACGCTGAAATGCTATTCTGACCTACCTTACAGCTCGACCGTCGTTTCTGACGATGTCCACCGCGTGCCCCACAGCACGGTAGAGCAGGAACGGTTACTTGCAAGTGAATTGGGTTTATAGTTAATGCAGACTTGCGCAGCATCTATTGCACTCTCTCCTACTCCCCCACCTAGACCCTGTGTCAAGACGTAGTCAAAAAGACCGGAGGCAGAGAAGGGCAGAGGTGACCTACGTAATCCTTGTTGGGAAGACTTCTTAAGACCTGGGGCGTTTTTGCGAATCCGTTTCCCCTAGGAGGTTAAACAATTCCCCCTAGTTAAGTCGACTTAGCCGTTGAGGCTATTTACTAAATCCCCTCGTCGTTTGTCCTGCTCTTGGAGCCGTGCAGAGCTTTGTTGAACACAACTTATATGGGATTTGGACTGTGATGGCAGCTCCTCAGTCCCTCTCTCTCCCTCGCCACCATACAGATAAGGGACGTATTCTCAGTCTGTTTAAGTCTTATACTTGAACAGTTGACTTGTTATCCTGCGTTTTCCGAATTTCAAAACGCTTTTTTGTTCTTCCACCCAGGTACTTTCAGGGATTCGACTGGATTGGCCTCTGTCGGCGTACCCTCGCAGCTCCAATTATACCAAAGGTACTTTTTCATCACACCTTCGATAGCAAAACTGTCCTCCTGACCGTTGCTAGTGTAGTTTCGATCTCTTTATTTTCTCACTCGTGACCGCTTGTCAGTAATTTCCCTGTCAGCTCTGATGGCGACGCGGGTCTTTGGCTTGACCTCATCTATTTCTGGGCCTATTTTCACATCCGCAGGAGTCGAAGAAGACGAGGTGCAACTGCTGTTTCTGTTGCTTCAGCCAAATCCGCTACCTTGCAGTAGGGTGTCCTCGTAGATCATGACCTCACTTTCCACCTCTACAATAGTGCGTCCCCAAAGCCGAAATCAGTAAGGCACTTTGGCTGACCTGATTGACGGATTAAGAATGCAGAGTCTGATACTAGTGACTGTGGACGTGAGGACGAGGTTGACGAGGGCGCGTTTATGTCCTGCAACTAATGCGAGCATTCAGCTATCCGTGTCAGGACGGATTATTCAACTTCCGACACGTGACAGGGAACGACACTCTTGAATGTACTGCCACATGTCCACCGTCTTAGCAATGGTGCCCGCACTGCTTACTGAGGCGGGGGGAGCCCTCCGCTTCTGCTGTCCGGTAGGTGTCGCTTACACAGCTGGCTTTGCTGACGCTGCGGAATTCTAACACTTCCTGTCGAACCTAACTGTGCTAATTTTAGCACAGTTACTGAAATAAATGATAGTAGCAAAGTAATAAACTGTTCGCCAGAGGAGGCCGCGTTTCCAAGCCCGCCGAATTTAATGCTACAGTGAACTTAAGTAAACTCTGTGGAAAGTGCTGCGGAGAAAAATAGATAAGACTGAAGTACCAATTTCTGCCTTATTTGTTGTCGTCGAGCAACCCTCCCCATTCCAACCGGATGCCGGGACTAATTAGCCACCAAAAAATGAAGTTAAATGTTCTACCAGCAGAGCCGCGGGTCGGCATCTTGTTGGTTGTGACCGATCGGGGATATCCAGAACCCTTCAATGTGTGGCTTCTTCCAAGCTTAAGTTATATTCCGATCGCCTGATTGAGTTTTGATCGTCGGCGCAGAAATCAGTGGCGTACTCAAAGTAATAATGTATTGAAGTCTTCTTCTACTCATCATTCGCACATTCAACTGTCTTCTCGATCCTGAAGAGAGAAACTCTATGACCTAAACACGAATTTAATTCGGTTGACCCTCCGAATTCACGCCCTGACCCACCATCCGCAGCAGTGCCAGATAAGGGGAGTGGACGCACAGGGGATCAGGTGTTGACACTCGAAGACCATCTCACTGCCGCCTTCCAGGACATGTAGTGAATGAAAATGAACACCTGACTTTCTGAGACGTCATGCACTGCCGCAAATAATATACTGACCTAAAAACCAAGGTGTTGAGGATGGCAACAAATACAACGCTTCAGTGGCAGCCTCCAAATCAGCCGCCAACTTATTTCACTAGGGACGTTGTGTCGGCACATTTAGAAGCACCGCATTGAACCGGAAAGCATGTTTTTGAATTATTGTACCTGGAAACAACTGACTATTCACACACTCTCGTCACGAGACGAGAGACCAGGCCGTACTGACGAACGCCCATTTGCACGAAGAGCGTCCCCGAAACCATTATGCACTTCCTCACGGCATTCGAAGTTTCACTTGCGCGCACAGACCGGCAGCGACTATCAGGCGCCAATTGGCTCGAGGCCGAGAGCATGGTCATCACAGCAAGAAACTTCTCCAATCATTTACGGTGTGAGCACTTTGCCCACAACTGCGTCAGTAAAACAAGAAGGTTACAAACGGACACGGATGACCGAGCACGCATCGGCGGTGCGCAGGAATGATACCAACTCCTAAGTCGTAGTCCTTGCGTTGAGTTCATTAGGGCCATACTCTCCTGAAAAGGTGCAAACCATCTGAGGCGCGAGTCGCATGAACCATGGTTCACCCCTTCTCTACTCAGGGCAGGGATTTTGCCAGGATAGGGTAATCAGTCACGCGGACAAAACCCTTCTTCCAGTAATAGCGTTGTTCTGCTAAGCTGCCCATTGATTACCACTCCAGTCAACAGCACCGCTGATGGAATCACGATCATTAACAACTCGAATGCGGGCGGCGAAGCCACCATTGCGCCAACCCCGAATGTCTGCGATGAATGCGGTTGTTCCTTGGTGTGCTGGGTGTGGTTTGTTTCGGGTTAACTACATGCCCGAAATGCCTAAGCGCATATTCAGCCGCTGCCTTTATGGACTCTTCACAACTGCCTCCTGAAACTCGCCCGTATCCTATTCCCAGTTTCTTAAATCAACTTAATTTTCATTTGATTTCTGGGAGATAAATATCGATCCCTGGTCACCAGCTTAGTGTCAAATGAGATTTGACTAACTAAGCATCAATCATAACATTTACCCTAGCAGATGCTTACTAATGACAGGCCTGCAACGTTGGACGCGGAGTTTCTAGAATTTGGATATGGCTGGCTGACGACGACCACTAAGCCAGTAAGAAAGACGTCTCAGTGTCACTTATCTTTGTCGGCATTCCTTCCCACATCGTTGTTGGTCGTTGCTAGGACCCCAGATTGAGTCGGGCGTGTCCCACAACCTGATCGGTGATCGCGAATCAGAATCGTCTAACGAAAGCTTTCGATACTTTGGTAGAATAAAAGGAACTTTAATTCCGAATTCGTTGGCTCAGTTTTTTCTCAGGCGGGATTGCAGAAATTTGTTTATTGCCCTTTTTGAAAGAAACCATCCCAGCTTCACATAAGCAGTGTGTTGGGCAGCTACTTTTCGTAAACTTCTCTATCATTTCTGTTTCTCATTCGCTTTTATCAATTTGGAATGACTGATGACTGAGCTAAGTCATATCTGCAGGCCAATTTTCAATTTTGGGTTGAGCCCTGTTAATCATTTCCCTTGATTGGCCGTTGGCGTGGACAAGATTGTTTCAAAGATTTCCAGTCTTCTTGATTCTCATCCCAATTAAGGAGTTTTTATTACCAGTTCCGAACACCTATTGAATGCCCGACCTACGCTCCGTGGAGTTGTGAAAGCATTGTATCGAGTCCTGAGTCAGTCTAAAAATATATTAGGGCAAAACTGAAATAAAACCATTCCCTTCCTCTCTACATCTACAGTAGATGTGCTAACTCATGAAATATCTACCAAAATTTCGAAATGCGTTCTCGTTTCGAAAACAAAAATTAAGTAGTTTTGTAAAACTAATCAGGATGCAGCATAAATCTATAATGATCCAATTACCTCGGGGTGTCGGCTTTCGAAAAAACTATTTTCGGCTGCATGCAAGATCTATACTCTGCAAAAAATGTCTCCTTAAGTAGCATGCAATTTTCTCATTGATTATCGATGCCTTTGAGAATGCAATTATATTTCATGGAATGCATGCATAAAAATATTCATTCCTTTGCCTATTCGGTAGAAATTCACGCCTTCTTCCAATTTCATACTCAAAAGAAGTGTATAATTGGGTTTTAAAAAAGTTTCCAGTTGTGAGATTTTTTAATACTGTTAAATGGCCGTTCATGAAACGTCATGTATCTGCACTTACGAATGTGGCTTGTAAAGTTAACAATATTGCATGCATTTCTCTACGGTGTTAAGAGGAGACCATACAAGGTTCATAAAGTTAAGCAGTGGATTTGAGCAATATTGTTAACTTTACAAGCAACATTCGTAAATGCAGATACATGACGTTTCATGAACGGCCATTTAATGGTACTAAAAAATATCACAATTAGAAACTTTTTAAAACCGAATTATACTCTTCTTTTGAGTA
>CACRXP010000014.1:1162708-1188332 GCA_902702965.1 Spirometra erinaceieuropaei
GCGAAATACGGTTGACGCGGATTGGTTCAGGCATTGATGAATCGCATAATCGTCCGTTAGACACGGTTAAATTGTTAGCTTTTATTACCGACGGAGACAAGGGAGGCTGAAATGGCCATTTCTGGCTTATTAGCCGTCGCCAGCCAGTCACACCCAACCCCGTAGTGTGGGACACCTGGGGCTCGAACTTGCGACCTGTTAGTTAGAAGTCCAACCCCGCTAAACACTGGGCCACGGACCCGTTCTCCTGTCGGTTTGGATCTGGAGTATGCGATGGTAGAGCGGCGCTCACCGATCGTCCTTAAGGAACTCACTCGTTCTGTTGTGCCTTACGGGCTCTCTCTCGAGCCCAACCAGCAGCCGCACAATGGCGCATGATATAGGCAGAATTTTATTGCCGACAGAGGCATAACGGGACGAGTAAGTTCCGTGAGAACGATCGATGAGCGCTCCTCTACCATTAGTAGCTATTTATGTACATAACCCATGAGTCTGACGATGATCCGGGGAATCGGCCGCAGGCCTTTAATGAAGTAGGATTATTGTGTTCCTAGGAATAACGTCTATTTCCAATATATATATAATGGTAGGGGACTCTCACCGATCGTTTTTACAGAACTCCCTCATTCCACACCAAGTCAGTTATTCAATATATGTATATATTCAATCAGCAACGGGCGCACACCGTTCTATTGGCTTCACAAGGCAAACAAGCTCCGTATGGGTGTCATAGGTCACAAACAGGTAACCAATTATTCGAAACCAATCTACTCGCATTCTCTGTCATCCCTCCTCGCTGCTATTATGACTTGGCCGACTTCGGCCCGGTAATTGATTACCTTTTCGTGACCTCTGCCACTCTTACGGAGATTGCATTGCGGAACCAATAGATCGGTGTGCGCCCATTCTTGATTGAATACCCGATCTGCAGTGACAGAGAATGATAGAGGGCGAGAGACTAATTAACTTCGGTTCGAGGAAGTGTTTATTATCCATTTGGTAGGCTCCAGTGGTAGACCAACTGCGCCAGGTGCGTCTGTGAGCATGTTTGTTTTTCTGCTTCCAGCT
This sequence comes from Spirometra erinaceieuropaei, assembly GCA_902702965.1. Lineage (NCBI taxonomy): Eukaryota > Metazoa > Platyhelminthes > Cestoda > Diphyllobothriidea > Diphyllobothriidae > Spirometra > Spirometra erinaceieuropaei. Next base: position 1,163,777 of record CACRXP010000014.1, read on the forward strand.
TCTGATCGGGATTATGGTTGACTGAATGAAGGCAAAATGAGTCCGAAACAGTACTGTATCAATCTACCCGCACTGCTTGTCGTCCCTTCTCGCTGTTATATATATAAGGAAGTGATTAAGTTCTTTGGGAAATACATTTTTTTGCGTAGGTTTTTTGATATGGTCTTTCAGTTCGTCCTCACACTATGGGTCGTGTGCGAAAAAAGGATGCTGCAGTGGTGTTCGCCGATCAGTTTGCGGTAGAGCTCGTCCATTTGTGTCTTGGGACTCAGTCTAGACTCCTCTAAGACATTCCGGCCTTAGTAGCCGTCATCAGTCACACACAGCAACCGTAAATACGGAGCACACATGTGTGGCAAAGGAATGCTAACCGGCAGTTAACGGGACGTGCTCCTCCTGATTCGCTGTGGCGCGCAATCTAGAGCTGTCACGGCCAAATACATGACTAATAGTAATTACTCAGCAGGAGCAGTAAAAACAAAGACTAGGGGGGCTATGGAGGTAATTTCTGGCTTAGTAGCCGTCATCAGTCAGCCTTAACTAACCCCAGGTCTTAAGGACCCGAGACAACGGGTTCTTTCGTTAAATGGTACAGCGTTGGACTTAATAACACTCTATCCCCAAAGAACCCGAGTTCGAATCTCAGGCCCTGCAAACCCCGGGCTAGGTAACGCAGGTTGGCGACGACTATTAATCTCGAAACGGCCATCAAAGTTTCCTTCAGCCTCTGTGTACCCGCATCTGAAAACCGGAGGCTGTCTCCTGCTCCTGGTAGACACCATTCCGCATAGAGTTGATGCAACATTCATTGCCGAGTTGTCACTTGCGAAAAAGAAGGAGGCTCTGCGGAAACCCCGAGGCATGCTCGTAAATGTTTGACACCATCAAGTAGTCGTCGTCGGTCTGACTCAATATTATAGGAGAATGAAGAAGAAGAAGAAGATGATGATGATGATGAAGAAGAAGAAGAAGAAGAAGAAGAAGAAGAAGAAGGGTGCGCACGTTTGCAACTGTAATCTAGGCCGATAGGAGGCGGTGGTGCAGGGAGGAGGCACTGTTGAAGATCACTGAGGCGCGGAACGGATGATGATCCAGTGAATACCTAGCTAAAACTCGACTAGCTGTCAGTGCCACTTAACTAGGAGCACCAGCGACTGCCGTGGTGGAACCAAGTGGGTGTATGTGTGAAGTGCGTCATGTTGGTGCAACTGGTGACGTTTCAGTGAGCAAAGCGACGTCCAGGCACATACTGGTTACTCTTATGACAGCGTAGCACATTCTGCAGGGACCAAATCGTATAGTACACGTAGATGGGCTGATTAACTTTGCCATCTACTACGCTCGAGCCCGCCTCTAGTCGTCCCGACACTGTCTTACCACCGAGGCTAGGTTGGGCAGGGGGGAGTGAGCGCGGTAGATGCTGCGAAAGTCGGGTCCACCCTAAAATTATGCGCGGACAGTTCACCGTCCTGCGCCCGTTTAGAAGGGCACATGGTGAATGCCCTCGCTAGCGACGATCGAGTTGTTTATAGTGTTGGTGGTGGTGGCGGTGGTGGCGGCGGCGGCGGCGGCGGTGGCGGCAGCGGTGGTGGTGGTCGTCGTCAAAAGCGTGTGAAGTTGGCCAAGTTGGTGAAGCTGGCGGCGCTTTTTCAAGCAAAGCGACGTCCAAACATTGACTGTTTGGCATGGTCGTTCTATAGTGGTTGCGGTGGTCCAGCCAGGTATGCTCGCCAGCACTCACCGTGTGCGTCGAAATCAGCCATCGCGGTCTTTGCTGTTTTGTCTGAAGTCCTGCGCCTCAATCAAACATCACGGAAGTCGGGTATTGGCCATGGTAAGACCTTCCCTGATATCCTGGCTCAAAAGTGGTCTTAGTCGGATGCATGCGCAGAAAGTAGGGAAAAGGGGTCACGTCTACGAGCAAACAACGTGTGCCCATTACAGCGAGTACCAAGACGTCTGTCTGTTTAACTAACCTAAACGCAGGGACTTTTAGTGCATTTAGTGTATTAAGTGATGCCATTCCATGTCCTTCTCGTAGTGTAAGCCCTAGTTTATGGCAGTACTGCACGCAAGAAAGAGGTTGGCTTATAGGCGGAGTGGTTGCGGACACAATATAGTTGTTATGCGTTGGCTTTGCAAGTGTTTGCGCTTTAGGTGGAGTCTACCATCCGGCGATAGCATGCGATATCTTCACTGTGTTCGTATATGCCACAAGTCTGTGATATGGAAGGGCCAGTCGGAGATCTGCAAGAAAGCCCATAATGGGTTGATGTCTCCGTCCATGTCGCTGTGCCCCAGCTATGTATCTAGCCACTGTCTTGGACAATAAAAACCGAAATTGCCCAGCTATTTAGAAACGTCTGTGAGGCTCTAACCAAGAACACCATTCAGCCTCTGGACAGAGTAAAAGAAGTCTGAATTATAGATAAGGTGACAGTATCGCTCGATGGAGCTTGAGTTCAGAAAATGACTTTTTTGTTTCCCAAGAGTCGTTCCAGCAACTAAAGAAATCGCTAATGTTGCTAACTTTCTTGCCGGGACCGGCTAGATCGCAGTTGGTAGTCCGGAATGGGAAGCGGACGGCGACCTTAACCCTAACCCTAACCTCAACCGTTACCGTTAACCCTAACGGCGACCCTAACCCTAGCCGAAATCGTAAACGTAACCGTAGCCCCTAGACATAGCCGTAACTGAGAAGCCTAACCGTAATACTGAAACCTATTCGTACGCACAAACCCTAGCCGTAACCCGAAAACCTAAGCCTAAAGGCATAACCCTAACCTGAAAATTGGAAACGATTAACCGGTACCCTAATCCAAACCTCAAACGTAAAACGGAAGCCAAATGTGCCCGATGTGACAAAATAACCCCAGTAAACAAACCCCCCCCCCCAGCAACCTGTAATGCGGGTCCGGGCTACCACCTGCGATCTAGGCCCGGACCATATTGCAGAAATAAGAAACCAAGTCTTAGCCATCAGTTAACCTTCAATTCTGGCTACGTCCTATGGATGATAGGTTTGAAGTGGGTAAAATGGATCAACTAGAATGTCTCAACAAGACCTAGCCTTCTTATGATTTAAGTGTACACCCAAAAGTGTGCTTGGACAATTCTGGAAGTTGCAGTACAAGGAAACACTGCTGAGACCGTGCACATGTCAGTTTGTCGCAAAAAATGCATGCGGCGATATGAATGTATTATGAATGCAAGAAGCCCACCTCGTACAGACGGAACACTGTGAAAGGCCTGCTTTGTCGATCAATAAGACACTGCTGAGGCAAGAAAAAGTATGGAGCAGAACCTGGCAGCCTGTTTAAACTAATTCCTCACAGTGTGTCACCACGAAATTTCGCTCGTGAGTGCATGAGACAATGCCAACCGAAAGAAAGAGAAGAAGGCAAGTCCAGTCAGGCACCCAAAGACACCAACAAAGCAGCGAATCCTTCCCTGTGTTTCGCATATGTCTGACCTCAGTAAACAAGCCTGAAGTAGTGTCAAATACAAGTGGCGCATAGACAGACCGCTATGTTACGCACCCACCTTGTACCGCGTAAGGAAATTGTGGATTTTCCCGGCGAGAATCAACCAGCCTACAAAAGTTTCTGCAGCGTCTGTGACACAGTGTATGCTGGTCATAATGAAAACCGCGTCCGGACACATACATGAAACTTGGTTGGCCACCCTCGTGAGGTAGTCATGTGACCCTGTACACAATCGCCCTTTGCCCGTGGCGGAGTTTGTCTAACCACCCAAAAAGGCTTGAAGATTCATCCGAGCTCCGCTCTCGGTCTAATCAAGCATGGATTTGAACTTCAACTACAAAATCCTCAACAACACGCGAAGACGGATTCAGGCAATTCAGTCGACTGATGTGCCTCGATGGACATACTGTGTCGGAAGTTTCGGCCAACTTTCCTTGTTCGCTGCCAGGAAGTTAAACGAGAAACGGAGAATTCTTATATAGACGACTTTGGTTCCAATAAACTCGAGATATGACTGATTTGACGTCATGGGTTGCGCGTTTCCCTATCAATGCTGGAACGCTTGACAACTTGACGCTTGCAATCCAAGGAACGCGGCTTCGAATCTCAGATCCTCCGAAACTCCTTAAACGGCAGGGAATTCTAACTGGCACACTTGCGCTGCAAGAACGTCTCGAAAACCGTCATTCGGTGCCTCGCGTTCCCCCTCGTAGTTTGAGTTACACCTAGACCACAAGCAGCTATCAGTCGCCACCTAATAAAACCGAAAGACCCACTGCTACGTCAAGAAATGCTTGCAGTTGTTTTGTTGAATCCGATACTGCTGTATGCCGAAAAGGAAGATTACGCCGACGCTTTTGATTGAACACAGCCGCGATAAGGAAGTATAATTGTGTTGATTTTCAGGTTGCTGCTTATTCGACTGGACGTAACCGTACCTTTGAGTTTCACTTTCTCCAGATTATCTCCGGAAATGACAACCACGTAAGCCTCGAGCTGTTCTCTGACCTGCGATCCACCAACGAGCTCAGTGTCTTCCTTCCCGCCTCCATATTCAATACTGAGAATTGACCTGCATGCAGCTCTTAGTCATGCATGGTGCTCGTAGGCGAATGCGGCTTCTAGGGACGGAATCTGTGAGCTAAATTGCTAGCTTATTATCACGCCATCAAGTAATAGTGTTGATTAGATTGCAGCAAATAACGGATTCAATGTATGCAACCACTTATGACCGTTTACGATGAATGTTGGAGATGTATTGGCATAACAACTGCATTAAACAAACACCAGCCGCCTTGAAGCTTATTCTTCCTCGAGATTTCGTGTGTTTATGCGTCAGAACTGGGAGGTTCTCGATCAGCGGTTATTATTGTGCCTTATAGTGCATTATCCGTGAACTTATGGACACCCACACCAGTCGAAAGCCCCCCTGCTAGAGGAAGTCTTGATTCCGCCTCTGTTAGGTGACTCCGTCGCAGTTTATTGACGCCTCGTCATCGGGGATAGCTGTGATTCGTCGATGTCTAGTCACTTAATCCGGTCTCTGTTGTCCTTGTCGGCAACAATACTCGCCTATTCAACACGTCTGATTTTGTCACCGTCTATGAGTACTGTGGGTCTGGAGATCTGAGACAAAACGCGTCGCATCGTATTCCGTCCTGTTATTATGAATATTTTCGCTCGCAGCCGACAGGGCGGTACTGCCATGGCTCAGTAATGGCATACTTTGCGTACTTAATGCTCGACAACCGGGTGCGAGCCTTGTATCTCACTGTCTGGGGGCTGAATTAGGCTGTGCAGACGCTGGCAAATAACGCTGAAATGTCATTCTGTCCTACCTGACTATTCGACCGTCGTTTCTGACGATGTCCACCGCGTGCCCCACAGCACGGTAGAGCAGGAACGGTTACTTGCAAGTGAATTTGGTTTATAGTTAATGCATACTTGCGCAGCATCTATTGCGCTCTCTCCTACTCCCCCACCTGGACCCGGTGTCAAGACGTAGTCAAAAAAACCGGAGGCGGAGGAGGGCGCAGGTGACTTACCTGTTGGGAAGACTTCTTAACACCTGGGGCGTTTTTGCGGATCCGCTTCCCTTAGGAGGTTAGACAATCCTCCTAATTAAGTCGACTTAGCCGTTAAGGCTATTCACTAAATCCCCTCGTCGTTTGTCCTGCTCTTGGAGCCGCGCAGAGTTTTGTTGAACACAACTTATATGGGAGTTGGACTGTGATGGCAGCTCCTCAGTCCCTCTCTCTCCCTCGCCGACGTACAGATAAGGGACGTATTCTCAGTCTGTTTAAGTCTTATACTTGAACAGTTGACTTGTTATCCTGCGTTTTCCGAATTTCAAAACGCTTTTTTGTTCTTCCACCCAGGTACTTTCAGGGATTCGACTGGATTGGCCTCTGTCGGCGTACCCTCGCAGCTCCAATTATACCAAAGGTACTTTTTCATCATATCTTCGATAGCAGAACTGCCCTCCTGACCGTTGCTAGTGTATTAACTCTCATTGATGTAGTTTCGATCTCTTTATTTTCATTTCTCACTCGTGACCGCTTGTCAGTAATTTCCTTGTCAGCTCTGGTGGCGACGCGGGTCTTTGGCTTGACCTCATCTAGTTCTGGGCCTATTTTCACATCCGCAGGGGTCGAAGAAGACGAGGTGCAACTGCTGTTTCTGTTGCTTCAGCCAAATCCGCCACCTTGCAGTAGGGTGTCCTCGTATATCATGACCTCACTTTCCACCTCTACAATAGTGCGTCCCCAAAGCCGAAATCAGAAAGGCACTTTGGCTGACCTGATTGACAGATTAAGAATGCAGAGGCTGATGCTAGTGACTGTGGACGTGAGGGCGAGGTTGACGAGGGCGCGTTCATGTCCTGCAACTAATGCGAGCATTCAGCTATCCTTGTCAGGACGGATTATTCAACTCCTGACGCTTGTGACGGGGAACAACGACACGCTCTACACTGGGGCATGTACAGTCTAGTTAGAATGTACTGCCACATGTCCACCATCTTAGCGACGGTGCCCGCACTGCTTACTGAGGCGGGGGAGCCCTCCGCTTCTGCCGTCCGGTAGGTGTCGCTTACACAGCTGGCTTTGCTGACGCTGCGGAATTCTAACACTTCCTGTTGAACTTAACTGTGCCCATTTTAGCACAGTTACTGAAATAAATGATAGTAGCAAAGTAATAAACTGTTCGCCAGTGGACGCCGCGTTCCCGAGCCCGCCGAATTTAATGCTACAGTTAACTGAAGTAAACACCGTGGAAAGTGCTGCGGAGAAAAATAGATAAGACTAAAGTACCGATTTCTGTCTTATTTGCTGCCTCCGAGCAACCCTCCCCATCCCAACCGGACGCCGGGACTAATTGGCCACCAAAAATGAAGTTAAATGTTCTACCAGCAGAGCCGCGGGTCGGCATCTTGTTGGCTGTGACCGATCGGGGATATCCAGAACCCTTCAATGTGTGGCTTCTTGCAAGCTTAAATTACATTCCGATCGCCTGATTATGTTTTGATCGTTGGCGCAGAAATCAGTGGCGTACTCAAAGTAATAATGTATTGAAGTCTTCTTCTACTCATCATTCGCACATTCAACTCTCTTCTCGATCCTGAAGAGATAAACTCTATGACGTAAACAAGAATTTTATTCAGTTGACCCTCCGAATTCACGCTCTAATCGACCATCCACAGCACTGACAGATAAGGGGAGCGGACGCAGAGGGGATCAGGTGTGTTGACACTCGAAGACCATTTCACAGCCGCCTTCCAGGACATTTAGTGAATGATAAGGGAGGGCCAAAATGAACAGCTGATTTTCTGTGACGTTTTCGACCGCCGCAAATATTATACTGACCTAAAAGCTGCGGTGTTGAGGAGGGCGAAAAAATACAACGCTTCAGCGGCAGCTGCCAAATCAGCCGCCAACTTATTCCACTAAGGACGTTCTGTCGGTACCTTTAGAAGCGCTGCCTTGAACCGCAAAGCATGGTTTTGAATTATCGCACCTGGAAACGACTGACTATTCACACACCCTCGTCATTTGTTGCGTACAAACATGAGACGAGAGACGAGGCCGTACTGACGAGCGCTAAATTGCATGAAGAGCGCCCCCGAAACCATTATTCACTCTCTCACGACATTCGAAGTTCCACTTGAGCGCACAGACCGGAAGCGACTATCAGGCGCCAATTGGCGCGAGGCCGAGAGCATGATCATCACAGCAAGAAACTTCTCCAATCGTTTACGGTGTGAGCACTTTGCCCACAACTGCGTCAGTGAAGCAAGAAGGTTACAAACGGACACGGATGACCGAGCACGCATCGACGGTGCGCAGGAATGATACCAACTCCTAAGTCGTAGTCCTTGCGTTGAGTTCATTAGGGCCATACTCTCCTGAAAAGGTGCAAACCATCTGAGGCGCGAGTCGCATGAACCATGGTTCGACCCTTCTCTACTCAGGGCAGGGATTTTGCCTGGATAGGGTAATCAGTCACGCGGGCAAAGCCCTTCTTCTAGTAATTGCGCTGTTCTGCCAAGCTGCCCACTGATTACCACTCCAGTCAACAGCACCGCTGATGGAATCACGATCATTAACAACTCGAATGCGGGCGGCTAAGCCACCATTGCGCCAACCCCGAATGTCTGCGATGAATGCGGTTGTTCCTTGGTGTGCTGGGTGTGGTTTGTTTCGGGTTAACTGCATGTCCGAAATGCCTAAGCACATATCCAGCCGCTGCCTATATGGACTCTTCACATCTGCCTCCTGAAACTCGCCCGTATCCTATTCCCAGTTTCTTAAATCTACTTAATTTGCCTTTGGTTTCTGGGAGATAAATATCGATCCCTGTTCACCAGCTTAGTGCCAAATGAGATTTGACTAACTAACCATCAATCATAACATTTACCCTAGCAGATGCTTACTAATGACAGGCCTGCAATATTGGACGCGGAGTTTCTAGAATTTGGATATGGCTGGCTGACGACGACCACTAAGCCAGTAAGAAAGACGTCTCAGTGTCACTTATCTTTGTCGTCATTCCTTTCCACATCGTTGTTGGTCGCTGCTAGGACCCCAGATTGAGTCGGGCGTGTCCCACAACCTGATCGGTGATCGCGCATCAGGATCTTCTAACGAACGCTTTCGATACTTTGGTAGAATAAACGGAACTTTATGTCCAAATTCGTTGGCTCAGTTTTTTTCTCAGGCGGGATTGCTGCCCTTTGTTTATTGCCCTTTTTGAAAGAAACCATCCCAGCTTCGCATATGCAGTGTGTTGGGCAGCTACTTTTGGTTAACTCCTCTATCATTTCTTTTTCTCGTTCGCCTTTATCAATTTGGAATGACTGATGACTGAACGTAATCATATCTGCAGGCCAATTTTCAATTGTGGGTTGAGCCCTGTTAATCATTTACCTTGATTGGCCGTTGGTGAGGACAAGATTGTTTCAAAGATTTCCAGTCTTCTTGATTCTCATCCCAATTAAGGAGTTTTTATTACCTGTTCCGAACACCTATTGAATGCCCGACCTACGCTCCGTGGAGTTGTGAAAGCATTGTATCGAGTCCTGAGTCAGTCTAAAAATATATTAGGGCAAATCTGAAATAAAACCATTCCCTTCCTCTCTACATCTATGTTAAGAACGCTCGTTGAACAGAGGCCTGCAGTTAGTCATGGGTATCAGGACTTCTGTTTTCGGCCTCAGAATTTAGGCATTCAACAGTATGCTCACCATATTCTTTTTCATGGACTATTTCAGCCGACGTTGGCTCCCTTTCCCAAAAATTAGCATTTGCAAGTATGCTCGTCATGTTTATTTGTCTGTTGCAGCGTTTACCATTAGCGCCAGATATTGAGGGTTGATTCTTCTGGTATTAATCTCGTAGGCATTACTGACAACGCTCAACAGTCGCTTTGGGGTTGACGCATTTAGGGAATACAGTGATTTTTGACGATTGATTTCAGGAGGAGAGGTGGGTGTATTCCACTCTGGCGTACATTAAAAATACAAACAAGTGCGGGCTTCTTTGCTGTTGTCAGTCAGCCAGCCACCCACTCCCGAACCTCAAACTTGTCCTTTTTCCATTGACGATGTCTACCAGCAATGTTTAGCTTTATGATACTTACCTACTTTAATGGGACTGAGTAGCACCTTTTCATGCATTTATTTGATAGAAGACTCGTTCCTTAGTAATGACTTATGCTTTTCAGATCGCTGGACCCACCGACGTCTCCAACTTCGACAAATACCCCGACCAGTTTGATGTGCCAGCAGACGAGAACTCAGGTTGGGACATCGACTTCTAATGCACCCAAAGCGAACTCTTTTTGCTATTACATGGTCATGCCGCTAACTTCGTTGCCGCGGTCCTTACTGCTGTTGACAGCCTAATTTTGTGCGGATTACCTTTGATGTCGAGAGGGGCAGACTCAACAACCGCCTCCCCGACTCCGATGCAACTGTTGTTAGTTGGAAGTGGGGAGGAAGTGCGCCTGGGTGTCAGACGTTCGAGTCCCGCATTGTCGTCCGCGCCAATTATCCCGCCTTCTCCCCATCAATCCATCCGGATAACCGGCAACAAATAATAGTAAAATTGTATCCTCGATTATCAGCCAGATCACTCTTTTCAGAACGCGGTCAAACAGATAACTGCGTTTCAAAAAGTATATATATTTTTATGTAGCAAGCCAACCTCACCCCGTCCCTCCCCCCTTCACTTTCAATCTACGAACCCTCATTACTCCTAACGACGACTGTGGTGTTTGCTATTCGAAGTCTTCGTGGGTGTGCGGCATCTGAAAGCTACACATAACTACTGTGTTATTGTTCGTAGTAATTCGAATATTACGATACAACCATTATTGCGTCACGCCTATCTCCCCGCAAAAACGCATATTCACTTGTACAGGAGAGGCCTCTCGTGTGTTTCTGCTATTTTCTGTCAAACTTAATTTTAGACCCAAATACAGTTTCCTTCTAGAGCTTTGGATTTCAGCTGTTGTAAGCAGAGATCGGTTACAGGGGGAAAGTGGACTCAGGGACTGACAAAAGTGATTTTGGGTGTTCTTTCCCACCTAATTTTCTCTTGTAATCGGTGTTTAAATCCTTGAAGTCGGTGTTTTCTTACGATGCCTATTGAGTTCTTTGGAGGTTATCAAGTTATCATGAAGTAAAGTCGCTTGCTACGGATTTTGAGCTGAAGACCGTTCTTCTGTGGGCTAACAGCGTGTGCCCATGTTCGCCAAATTTGACGAACCGAACACCATTTTTGATCTGAACGTCCTAAACATTTGCTTCGCCGCTTTTAAAATCACAGCTAGGGAACTGCCTGTGCTGCCGACGTGGTCTCTGATGTTACTGTAGTTAATTAAGCACTGTTTGTAATTTCAGCCGGAATTGTTGCTTTAACTTCATTTTGCATCTGAAGTTGCCATCACCGCAAAGAACCGAAAATATACAAAGCTGTGGGGGAACCTTATCCCGACTATCGCGAACGCCCATGTCCACGGTGTACTCGACAGCATGGTGCACCCAAGACAATGATTTAAACGTGAGTGCGTTGATAGTGAAGGGATACCTGTTCAGCATCTGCTGCGATCTCCCCTCTCATAGCCATCTGGACCCAGTGACAAGACAGAGTCCGACGACTGGAGGCGAGTTTAGGCTCAGGGACTGACTAAACTTAGTTGCCCGCCTGCACGTGCCACGTGCGATTCAGCCAGATTGGGGTGTGCCAGGCGCATAAAGTATGTGCAATGATTTTATGGCATTTATGTTTGGCGTAGCAGTGCTTGTTTGACGTTCGGGGAAAAAGATAGCAACATGGGCACGAAAGCTATGACTTACTACGTAAAACGTGTACTTTAAGCTGCTTCGGATGACAGAAAACGGTCATGATGGGTGGAATGTTCATGTCGAAACCAGATAGGCTGACTCCGATGACCGGGCGTGTACAATCAGTTTGAAAGGCAGCGACTGCAGGCATTCGTCGAATTGAGTGCCAGTCGCTGATTGCATTAACCACGGTGCAAAGTGCATACGTCCATCTGAGACACGTTCGACTACGCTCTGTCGTTGAAGACAGATATGAGCATCGGCACTACGGTGTCAGAATGCCAAGGTCAGTCACGCGACACAAGCAAAGAAGGGGGTTCAGCAGCTCTCGCCACGTCGAATAGACCGCAACTTCAGTGCATACCTCACATTTAAAGATCCGACGTGCTTGAATCTCTCTCACGACTCGCTGAAGTCATGACTTGGAAGACTCTCAACTGAGAGGGCCACGCTGTCCTCTCAGGACAGAGAGTCACACTCAGTGGTTCCTCGTCAATTTGGCCTTTCTGGCGCTCGCACTCAGATGGGACCCAAGCCGCCCTCTCCGTTTACCTGTGAAAACCTGCTGCACATCTGTAAGACCAGGTCGTGCGTGGCACGTGTAGGCAGACTCTTTAGTCATTTCGGCCACTGCGTCCCAGCCCACCTTCGGCAGCCCAGACATTGCCTTTTCATCCAGCCCAAATGGACAAACCAGGAAATAGTGCGCCAGATTCGTCGCAAGTCCGTTATCCCTAAGATTTACTCTCAGGTCACAGCCCTGTGTCCACCATGCTGTGGCGCACACTGTAGACATCGTCGTTTGCGACGGCCGAACTGTCAGCATTCGTGTATGTGTGTCTATCCAGTCGTCTCCAGAGAGGACGTCTCGTTTTTTCGAGGCCGTTTCCCCCGGGCCACAGCTGCGCCAGATCTGCTGAACGATTTCAGAAGTTGTTAAATGTGACAGTGAACTTCTCAGTCTCATCACATGGGGCTCACTGATAACTGGTTAGCACACAAAACGAGATCCGAGGAAAGTGAAATGACGGGCGATTGCTCCAGTTGTGAGAGGGCGATCATCAAAATTCGTGTCGTATTTTTTGTACCTTGAACGCTGAGGTTGAGGTCATCTCTGTCAGTATGACGGATGGCACTACTTATATGAGTAGAATAATAATCAGGCACCGGAACAATTTTATTATTCTGAGCATCCGAACTAATACAGGAGTCCGTTGTCGGAGACCACGGAAGTAACGAATCAAGCGGTAGTTATGACCTATTGCGCAATCAAAGACCGGTGTAGCATGTCTCCGGTGATTTTGTAACACTGCATTCCGAGGCTAGTTCGATATATGGATTGGCTGAGCCCTCATCCGAGGGCCAGGCTTCAATCGATTCTCGGCTTGTCTTGCTTCCGGTGTGGATAATTATCTGCTCACGTGAAATAGTAGTAGTGTGTGAAGGAGATGGAGCGAGAGAGAGAGAGAGAGAGAGAGAGAGAGAGAGCAGGATTGATATAATGAAGCCAACAAAACCAAGCTTCAAAAAGGCACGTAGCACAAAAAACAACCCTTGAATTACGAATAGTTGCATTAAAAGTGGAACGAGAGATACGCAAGTATCCGCAGACCATGAAAGGGTATAAAACCTGTTCTATGGAATAGGACCTCGATAGACCAAAGCACTTTTCGTTTGTATTAACAGTAGGTTAAAGAACAAAGAGACGATCTTTGCAATAAAAGGAGAAAATAATGAGGACATTGCCGAAAATAATTATAATCGGAACACGTAAGCCACTTTTTACGTCTGTGTACACAAATGAAAGGATCTTAACCAGGCTGACTTCTGTACTGGGTGAAATGGCGCATTAATATGAAGCATAAATTTCATAAAAAATGTCAGGAAGGAAGTTTTTTCGCTTAGGTAATACAAATCTCCGTGTCTGGATTAAATATGGACAAAATTACTAAATGCGCTTGCTTACGAACTCTTCAAACCACTTTCGCATATTTTTGAGTCGTCCTTTGGTCGAGGTCTTCTCAATTGTGATCTGAGAGAGGCGAATGTGGCCCGATGAAGGCGAGGACAATACAGGATTAAACAGGTTACCTAGAATGGCCCTTTGGTCAGGTAAACACTGAACATAACTGTTGAGCACCATATCAAGCACGTGCATATGAATAAAGTAAGAAAGAGTCTCGAAACGTATAAAATCTACTGTTGCATAAATGAGGGGGTAGAAATGCACGAGTGAGATATGACGATACGGCGGAACAGTGAAGTGGTGTACAAATTACCAATCTGGAGTGGTGGCCTTATCATACCTATAAGACATCGGTTGAGATTTCAGCCCTATAGAAGCGAAAAGACGATTCCCAGGAGACAGTCGTGAAGAGTGTGACACGATCGCTGGGCCAAGAGTTTTATTAGCCTGACGTTTCGAATTCCTGTTCGAACCCATCATCAGTGACAAAAATTTTTGCCTCTGATGATGGGTTCGATAAGGAATCCGAAAGATCAGGCTAATAAAGCTCTTGTCCCAAAGATCGTGTCCCCACCATCACATTTCAGCCCAGTTGAAAATTCCAGGGAAGAGTTTTATAGTAAGCTGGCATTAGAAGGTGCGCTCGAGGAACGGCGAACGAGAATGGGAAGAGGTGTTTACAGTAGGGAGAGAGGCAACTCCAGTCATCTTTGCTGACACGCGATCACATCATTCCAATTGGGTATAGGCGCTAAAGCAACGTCTGCCAGTTAGAAAAAGTTCGTCCATTCCGTTGGCGTTGAAGTCTAACAAACGTACCAAAGATCCGCGTAAAGTGTTTGGGAAGAAAGAATAGACAACCTCGACTAATCCTGTGCATGGTGTTTACTGTCTCTTTTGACGGCTCTCTTACAACGCTCCGAGGGTCTCGGCTTTTAACATGTCGAAATATCTCGATCGTTGTGTGTATGCGTTTCAGACGGTTTAACCCCATTTTTACGGTACTGATGTATTGTAAAACGTCTCCGACCAGTTTCCCAGGGCATGACTACACATTTGGGCACATTAGAAGACCCTTCAGCCAGTTTATAAACGTTTTCTTGCATTTTCTGCGCGTCGTCAGTACAGTTGATTGTTTTCTATATTTTTATATCATTTGCAAACCTGATGCTGACATTAAAGATTATATAGATGAGGAAGAGGAGAGTACCCACAACCGAACCCTGTAAAACACCGCTTTATACTGGTGTCCGTTCGGATAAAGTGTTACCAACAAGTACTCTTTATAATTTGCTGACAGGAAACTTTTAACGTACTTAGCACTGTACTTTGGATTCCACCTCGACAAATCTCTTGTAGTATCGAAGAAGATAAAATCCACTTGACGACCCTGGTTCCTGGCGTCCGTCTACTCTTACTGCAGGTAATGACTACTCGTTAGACATGACTGAACACGATTTAATCCGTGCCAGTGACAAGTTTCTCTGCTCCAGATGCGTCACTAAACCTCCCGTAATAAGTTGTTCCATGATTTTGCAAAGGAGATATATTTCGAGCGCACCAACTCCCTCCGGTCATCAAGCATTCCTTGGTTGGTCAAATCGTGTCCTAGTTTTGCGCACAGGATTATTTTTGTCCCGTCAGATGAAGTCAACTTCTGACCGTGTGCATGTGAAGATACTTTAACCTGGATTTGTGTGAACGTGGCTCTATATTCAGCCGTTTCCAGAAAGGGATGCGCCATTGCCCGTGGCTCCCTTTCCACATAGGATGCCGCCAATACGACATGGATATGTCGACGGCAGTTTACAAAAGGAGGGATTGCCACTGGTTCAACGCGAGCTCATACCACAGTTACTTTCGGCATCCCCCCAGATTCTCTTTTGTAGCTCGAGGAGATAGGGGCAGTTTGTAAATCCACCGTCAGCTCACCCCTCCCCATGGACTTTTGAAATAACATAAATTCATGCTAGGACAGTACATTGGCTAATTCACAACTGTTAACCAAATGAATTCACTGTAAACCTGGAGATTTGTTAGGCCTTAGTCTGATTAGTTATATCCTTATCGGTGTTGGCGAAAAAACAAAGATTATCCAAAATGGAAGGAAATATGCATCTCCCAAATTATTGCCGTAAAAAGCGTGAAGCCGCAATCACTGGAAAATGAATGTATTGACCCTGGCCTTCAGTCTAGTACGGGAGGCAATCATCAGAGATTGTAAGAATGTGACATTAATTGTGCTGTTTCCTTAGTCAAACAAAGAGGAAAGGGGTGAGACTGAAGTAGGCGATGTTCGTTATAAGGCTAAGTCCACGATGTCTCACGATTTCCTGACGGCACGCCTCCTTGCCTAGGAATTGAGGCGCACCTGTTGTACGCGAGGATTATGCAGATGATAACGGGAGCTATGTCGGCGTGTCTGTTAATGAAATCGATTTAAGGGAATAAGGCATTCAGCAGTTCGGAGGCCATCCCGTTTTTGGGGTGCGTCATCATCTACGTGCTCTGAATTCTGAATTCGTGGCCTTCCGCAAGCATTTTTGTTTCATGTGCATCCTTGCTGGAGAGGAAATGTCGAATAAAATACAAATACCTATGCCGCAGCGCATAGCTCAGCATGTAAAGGTTAGACAATTATATAACGATGTTAATTGAACGGACAAGGTAAAGTGAGGTTTGTTTGTTTAATAAAACAAATTTCCAACATTCATGCATTCAAAAACAACCTAAGCCCGAGCTTGTAGAATAGTTGTCGGATGAGATTTTACAGACTCTTGTCAGGCTCTGGGGTGGTTTATCTAAGAAGTCTTCCTATCGGCTACGTCTTTAGACCATGTGAGTGTCATGGTTGTCACGGCTATACGGTAGAAAAGGGTTGAGAAATACATTCCCAATGAACTGGAATTCTCAGTTGTCCGCTGTCTCGCGATCCTAACTTTACTTTACTGATCGAAATGCTTTCTAGCCCCTGAGCCATTAAAAGTTTAGCTAATGTGTCTAATACGATATGGCTTCTGTCATATAGCCGGTTTCATAATACTTTTCCTGCGATTATCCATCCAATCCTTTGGTTGCTTTTGAATGCAATGAGAATAGATTGTGTGAAATGCTAGACTGGGCTCAGAAAGGATATTTTCAACCTTTGGTCGCCGTTAAAAAAGGAAAATTGTTCGCTGAAAAGTTACATTTTTGGAAGCGAAACTGACTCTGGACTAACCGTTTTCGGGAGCTTTAATCGTATCAAAACAATTTTCTTCCTTGGTAATAAGGTTGTCCACGTGGGCCTTCGTTCTTGGTTGTATCATGTCCGCCGTGGACGCGTAGGTTCCCGTGTTTTAGATTTCCTACTTTATCTATCCGCAACTTTGGCGCTATAATTTTGTACCTTATCTTAATGCTATTCCGCAGTTGTTGACTTCGTTCCGGCAAAAATTATCACCGTTTCCTCGCAATTTGAGTTTAATTTTGTAATAACAAATTAACAACCAATTTCGGTCCCACGAGATTGTATATATTCTGATTTATTGTTTGTAGATGTTCTGCCAGTGTTATCAAAAGTAATTGCCGCTTTCGCTCTCAGTCGAATAACCGGGCTCCTTGCCGTCTCAAGAAACTGGCATTACACGATGTTAAGGCTGATCTCCTACTGCCTATGTACTCGTGTATGGCAACCATCCATTGACGCCATTTTGTTAGTCTGCGGCTAATTTTTTATTTTCTGACTGGTCAGCGGTTGGCAAACACACTAGCTCGTCCTCACGAATGTCGTCAGTGGCATGCCGAACGCGTGTTCCGTACGGAACAATGCACCGGTAAGCCGCGCGGGCTTCCCGCCGTCTAGTAAGGGGACCTTCCTAGCGGAGTAGACTGCAGGGTACCTGAAACCCCAACATTGTCAAACGTGTTATTAGCACTGATTGTGCGGCCTGAGCCAGTCTGATGCCGAGTACGTGGCCACTTAGCCACTAGCACTGTGCAATAACGGTCGGTGTTTTGTTATCGCACACACCGGGCACTGCAACTTATTAGTTAACATGCAGAAATTTTTCATGCATTTGAAGGTCCGGAAACTGTCGCGTACCTAATTCGTCCTTTTATCCACTTTGTCTAGGATGGGAAAGAATACACAGAGCGGAACCATGGTCGTAAATAAACAAAGCCAAACCTCTTCCTCAAAACTGTAAAGAGCGTAATCCCGGCTGTATAGCGTATTCACTGTGTACAAAGTTTAGAAGTGGCGGGCAACGAATGTCGAACTTATTTCACACCAAACTAACTACGTAGTCCCGAAGCCAGCCGAGTGTGAAGGCGTACATTTCCCGAAAATCAGCGATTAAGACTTGTTCAGGTGTTTCGGGTGCCGTAGATCATATTTCTTCGGCCACTACGTTAGTCATCGTGAAAATCTCGCCTCCACGTAGACTGTTTTGCTTGCCAATTCCTATGATCTGCTACCTTATTTTCGTTCCTAGCGTGACTTTGGCCAGACCTGGTTCCCTCCCAGCGGATGAGGTCATCTATGACAAGGAAAAGGGCACTAAGACCGTGATCACTTATGTTGATGATGAAGATGAGGGCCAAATATACAAGGAGACCAAAGAGTATACCATCGAAACCATAAAAGTGGCCTCTTCAATTGCAAAAAGACGGTTATGGAAAAAGTTTGGGGAATCCAAACACGATCCTCCCGGTCCAAACCCCGCAAACACTTATCCCGGAGAACTTGTTGAAATTCAATATATCCAAAACAAATTGGTACGTGTGTAACATAGGGTTCCTCTTGCTTCCAGGTCGAATTTCTCTCACTTTCTACTGTTTGCGTTTTTTTTCCTCTCCACCTACGTGCGTTTTCTTATAATTCGCCGTGACAGCCCGAGTTGCGACTCGCTTCTGTTTTGTCCACAGGCAATGACGCCTGACACGTCATATGTAGTGTTCTCTAAGTCAGCCCTTAGGTTGCGTTTTGATTGGGGTAAGTGCTCGCAATTTACTTTGGCATATCGTTTGATCTGAAGGGCGGCCTACATAGCGACCCCTATATAAAGAAGTCCGACTTACGTCTCAGCTGGGCTGAGCTGCTCACCCAATTAGTCCTTATCCAACTGTTTCTCCATACTTTCTGGTCAGTCAGATTTAACTATGGGGTCTTTATCTCATCAAGGTTAAGAATGTGGAGCCACTTCACTTACTTCGAAGCCGCAAATCATTCTTGTTTGTTTTCCATTGTTCTTTGTTTTAACTTTTAAAACATTTCCCTTCTCTCCAAAACAGGCCGAAGAGAGCGACCGTTTGGAGAAGGAAATTGCAAAACCCAAGCAAGCCGTCACTTGTCGTA
This sequence comes from Spirometra erinaceieuropaei, assembly GCA_902702965.1. Classification (NCBI taxonomy): domain Eukaryota; kingdom Metazoa; phylum Platyhelminthes; class Cestoda; order Diphyllobothriidea; family Diphyllobothriidae; genus Spirometra; species Spirometra erinaceieuropaei. Next base: position 1,182,409 of record CACRXP010000014.1, read on the forward strand.
CCTGCAAGGGTGCTCATTTCTCTCATCAGTGTCCAAACAAGAGCGATCTTGAGGCAATTCTGGCTTTACAGAGCAAATTTCAAGATCCCGCAGTCGCCGAGGCTGAGGAAAAAGCTAGAGTATGTTTTCTGGTGGTCGATTATGATACTATGCAATCAGACAAAGCCCACATTGCCAAGTTTATGCCATTTTATTTCCCTCCTTCAGGTTTTACATAATCTCGAAGTCCTGTCTTCTCACCTAGTGACTGTCTTTTAAACTTCAGCTCGCAGCCGCTGGTCCACTCCCGGTCATTCCTGACGCCTCTAGCGGCCGTTACATCCCTCCGGCACTGCGTGCCGGTGCCGCTCCGATCGCAATGCCGAGTCGAAAGCTCCTCGATGGCTACAGTATCCGTGTCACCAACTTGCCTGAAAACACAAATGAGGACGATCTGCGCGACATCTTTGGTCGTTTTGGTCAGGTTATCCGCATCTATCCTGCGAAGAACAAAAAGACTCAACTCAACAGAGTATGTTCAACTTTTGTTCATTCCTACAGACCAAGTGGTAGACAGGGAGTATGTCTGCCTACCTTCTCCTGTGTAGCCTTCTCCGATCTGCTCAACTGTAGCTTAGTTGATCTGGCAGAAGCGATAAAGGCTTATACTGAAAGACCGAACCTCAGAGTCCAGGCAGGCAAGCAAGCTGTCTGGATGCCGGTTGTCGGTGACATTCTGCTTTTCTCACCACGATAATGTTGCGCAAGTTTGTACCAGCTCGCAACGTTTCGCCACCCCCCCCCTTTCGTGTTTGAAATTCCTCAACGTAAACTTCCACATAATCTCAAAATCCAAGGATTAGCACCCGCACTCTGATCGCGTTGTTGCAGTATTTCTTTAATTGTCCGCAACATTCCACACTGACGAATTTATCTTAGCGGGGAGGTTCGGATAAACCCATTTGAAAGGAACCTTTGCTTCTGCGCACAAGGGATGTCTAATTCATATAATTCCAAACGAGCCAGCAAAAGTACAATTGAGGTCTTTTATACCCGACTTGTCAGATTTAAAAAGTTCTCCATCTGATTGCCGTTTTCTGTTTGCTTTTTTGTGAATCGGTATTCGCTTCTGCCGACCTTTTTCGTAAGTCACCAGTATAAGCGCTTAGGGAATATAGTGTGGGGGAGTCGACAAGCTGAATAATTTGCCTTGGTGCGGCCGCATTTGAGCCCATAATATAATAAAACATATCCTTGACTGACGGCCTAGGCTGCAGAAGAGAGACGTCGCTCCATTACAAGGGATAGTTTTGGGTTTAATTTGCCTGGCAAGTTGGCAAAACTGGTTGAATGATCCGTTTATTACATCGTCTGATTTGTTGTTGATCTTTTCCTATTTTCTAGGGCTTTGCTTACATTTCCTACATGACGGAACAGGAGGCCGCGGACGCCATTTTTACCGCCGATGGCATGCGTTACGGCCACCTTATCCTCAAAGTCGACTGGGCTCAGTAAGTTTTCATCCGGGACTCATCATTGATGCTTAACCTCGATCAACACTTTGATAAGCAGACTGATTTTGGCTTCCGTGTCGACTTTACCGCATCGTAAAAGTTTCCGCAGGTGTCATACTGCATCGCCAGGGGGAGAAATTAGTAATTTGTAGTCCCGACTGTCCGTTGTCTGAATTCTCGCGTTTGCATAGCCTGCGTGGCAGTCTGCATGATTCAAAAACACTTCCCTCTGGAGCTTCCATCGTGCCCTAAGTCCGTCCATGCTAGAGGAATGAACACACTTACCCAGTCTACATCATTTTCTGTTGTGCAGCACGATAGACTAGCAATTTCTGAAGGCTGGAGATCTTGAATGTTGCTGCCTTTGCATACTTTCCAATCGCATGCGCATAGACTGGCCGCCACTTATTGTGCTTCCCCCTGCTGCACCCTCAAGAATGCTGCGTTAATTGGATGACCTTGGATTGCAGAAATACTGGTATCAAGAGGTGCTTCCGAGAGGTTTTCCCCCTTACACACCCGACCATGGGCTTCAAATTGAGCAAACCGGGCTATATTTGTATCTGAAGTGAACCAAACTTTCTGATCGTTTTCACGTAAATGAACGATCACCGGGATGTCTGGAAATTCGATCGACTGCCTCTCGTAGTCGTCCTCAGCAAAAGTTGCTTATGGCCTCGTGCTTGGCGACTGCAGATAAGAAGAAGATGCGATCACTGGAACGAGAAGTTTATTGGCCTGACGTTTCGGATTCTCACTCGAACCCATCATCAGAGGCGGTTGCGGATAAAGGTCCTTGGAGAAGAAACCTGAGCTCGCAAGGTCCGCTGTCGCTGATCATCACAAGTGGTGACACGATCCGCCGCATTGATAGCATCATGCAGGTCAGATTGGTACCCGCCGTATCGAGTGCATTAAACCCACGCTCGCGTGACCATGCGTCTTCTGGAACCGACCCTGATCAAACATGAAGTCTGGCTGCCAATAGGGGGAAGTCAACGGTCTCAAGGGTGGAGGCATTGTTGGGCCAGACGTGCAGAATTCGATGGAATTTAGAAAAATCTGTTGTTTTAGTCAACCCCTAGCCCACAAGTGAGTAGGCGCATACACAATCAAACTATCGAAAATCCGGCTTAAGGGGGTAGCCGTGAGAAGTAGGCCATCCGCCTTTCCAGTCTTAACAAAAAGCTGACCGGAGCGGATTGTTATTTCCTGTTGTCAACATGACCTGACTTTCGTCGCGTTTATATTTGATGTGCTGTTAGAACTGCAAAGCTTACTGCTTTCTATGTCTTTTTTAGACCCTCAAACAACTGAACATCCGGTGACTCACCGCATCCCTCCTTATCTTGTATGTCCAGTTACTTCCTGTCAATAAATTCCTGCACTATCTCTTGGCACATCAGTAGAGGCCCTGTGGACGGAGTAGTTCACATTTAACGCTTTCCCCACCCAATTTCGTTGCACTTCCGCGCTACTGCTTCCCTTGCTTCTGGGCTCTCTACCCTCGCACTGCAGCGATTGCATAATGAACCAGAAGAGGAATCTGTCTCTGTAGTATTCGAATATTCCTCTCATCTTCGATTTTCATAGAGAGGAAAACATAAACGAGGATTAGGATTGAGAGGGAAAAGGGTGGAGAGAATTCGAACATGATCTTAGTGAGTTGGTTTGGGGCGGCTTCCTTGGTTACCGGTTTGGGGGATGGGGGCGTTCCAAGCATACACAAAAACAGAGGTCGTTTCGCCCGGGGGGGGGAGGTCGCTAACAGGATGGGCGCTCTGTAGTCGTGGCACGAGAGTTATCTGATGGCGCCTCTGGCCTATTGTCGTTGCTCCTATCTGGGTTAAGTAAAAATACGTGTGTATATACAGGGGAATAGGGGAGCAAGTTGCTCGGGGCAGGGATTGTTGAGGGAACACAAATATTATATTCACAACCGCGAGGATGTGGCGGCACTAGAGTCCTCACCTGACTGCACTAAGGCACGTTGTTTCTTGCAGCTCTTCGGTTCGGGCGTCGGGTGACCTCTAATCACACAATTGTCCGGTAAAGGCGGAGCTGGGATGGGCTGTATTGTTAGACTACATGGGAAGAGAGGGGAGTGTCATGACTGTTGGGCACATGGGGTCATTGCGCAGTTGATTGGTGGGTTTGCTGTGGGGAGTCTGAATGCTTCTGCCAGGGCTTCAGATCGGGACGATGGCATCCTAAAACCAAGGCGAGGAACATTAAGCGCAACATTAGTGTACATTGTTATCATACCCGACCTCAACCGACAGAACGACGGGTCCCCGTGGCTCAGGAGTCAGGGTTTCGGACTTCTAACCAGGGGCTGCATATCTCGGGTTGGGGTTTGCTAACTGACGACGGCTAATAAGCCAGAAATGACCATTCCAGTCTTCCCTTGTGTTTGTCGGTAAAGCCACAAGCAACTGTCCAGGTCTCCCTTGTTTTTAGAGCTGTTCCTGCCTACGAGGACTCTGAATTGAACTCCAAGAAGTAACGGAGCGAGTACGCCCTGTAACCTGATCGAGGCACGCCCTCCCATAGTAACATAGCATATAAACAGCTTAAATAAATTGCAGGTTTCAAGGTCCCAACAAACTATTGGCCTAAATGCATGCGTTATGACAACGAGCCTGTGCGATCAAAGAGGGGGGTGGGTGGGAGGGGTGGACAATAGAAGCCAACAGCTAGTCGAGTCTTTGTCAAATTTCGCAAATCTAGGCACCCTTACCTGTGTTGTTCCGACAAAGCCTTAAAGTCCGCTGACATCTTCTATCGTCATCACTAAGACATACACTGCACCTCAGCCTCCCCTTACTGCCTGCGTCTCGGTGTTTGACCAAGCATTTTTAATAGGTGGTAGTTCACATTTGAGACCCAGCCTATGAGATCGATGTGAACTTTTTACTTAGGACATCTGTTATTTCCTTACCAGAGTCCCTGTCAGAGATATCAGCGAACTAGGAAGACATTCAGAAAGTGATTAACAAACGAGGGCTTCGTAAGTTTTTCGTTTCTCCCAGCCCGGATAAGATGGTTTCCAACGTGCGGGTGATGGCTGTGTTGAATGATTCACGGATGGGCCCTCTGGCTAAAATATCTTGTTTGGATGATTTTATTAAGGTTACTACTGTAACCGACAGCCATCTATGCAGCGCACAGCTCTGTTTCGGAGCTTGAATGAATCAAGATCACAAGTAGGTGTTTGGCGGATCTTGAGTAATTTATTTTGACCAAACTGTGAAAAACTCGGCGATCTCGGTGGGATTCGAGCCCACGACAGCATAGGTAAAGCATGAGCACAGCCACCTGAACGAGGAGGCCTCACCGGGGACCCTGAGTTTAATGGCATTTTGGTCAAGTTATCCGCCCAGCCTATAGCAGCGTATGGAATCTACCAAATCTGACTGTCCAAACAGGATCTCCTAAATCATCCATCCAGAATCCACCAGACGACAATCAGGTTCTGAGGAAAATGAAGTGTTCACCGGATCGAGGGACTTTTTTGGCTGACGGTTCGAAGAACTGGGGTGGCTCTCCATTATCAAAGCGTCTAGTGAAAAATCGATCAGAATTTTGAATAGACGGCCGAATTAGTTGGCCTTGGACTGATCGATTTTTTTTCTTTTGCTGCCTTGGCCTACTGGCCATCGCCTGTGAATGTTGGTGGCCTCCTGCATTGTGTGTCGTCCCCTCAATTGGGGTTAGTTGCGTTTGCGTCCCCCCTTTTGGGTGAATCGGTCGACAGGCCGTGTTTGCTCGGTAGTCTCAGGCTCCGTATGACTGTCTTGCCCTCGTCACGGCATATGTAGTGACGTAGGACTTCATAGGCCGAGGGAAAGTCCAGATACCTGTTCATGGAGATGGCATCTGAGTACCAAGCCTCAAGTGTGAGACGCTCTATCCTTGAGGTGCCCCTGCCTAAGTCGGCTGCTCCTCGAAAATGAAATCTGTGACCAGTTTGCCCGATGTGAGCCGCAAGCTGTGAGTTTGGGCCTGGTCTCCGAGTTGCCAGTTTGTGTTCATGTAGGCGGGTCCGCAATTTCCATCCAGCCAGTAGGCCAAGGCAGCGAAAGAAAGAAAAATAAATCAGCCCAAGGCCAACTAATCCGGATGTCTATTTAAAATTCTGATCGATTTTTCACTAGACGCTTTGATAACGGAGAGACGCCCCAGCTCTTCGAACCGTCAGCCAAACAAGCTCCTCGATCCGGTGAGCACTTGATTTTCCTCAGATTATCGACCCGGACCTCTTACTTTTGCTAATTTGAACAATCAGGTTCATTTGATTAGTAGGTTCGGAGGCCTTTCCACAATGACTGACTGTCGCTTTCCGCCTGTGACATGGAGAGACAGAGCTATTGATCTAGTCATGATCACTTTGCCTGACTAATGCACCGTCCAGAGGGCCTGGCGGAACCG